>JASPKZ010001094.1:0-89653 GCA_030220185.1 Diploptera punctata
ATACATGGAATGATTGGAAAACATTAGCTCAGGATAGAGATATATGGAGAGCTTATGTCCGCGCGGCCATAACCTACGGATTCGAATGAGCCAGTGAGTTAGTTAGTTAGTTAGTTATTTTAGATATTTGGTCTGTTTATTCTTACCTCTTATGGTTGTTTTTGTTGAACATATGGTTCAAGGTTTGTGAGCCACATCTTCAGCGATTACAGACTGAAAATAATCATGACCAAATATATATATATATATATATATATATATATAATACAGGAGCACAAAGACAGGGATTTAAAATATTCAAAAAATTACAGATGGAAACAAAAGACAAAATCAATGTTAATCTGATACCAAAACAAGACTGGATTACTTACTACAAAAATCTTTGGTCAGAACCGAACACACACACCGAAAAAATTACTTCGAATTTGACTTGTGAAAATGAAATAGAAAAAACAGACATAACAATGGACGAACTAGAAGAAGTTTTTTTAAAGAAGGCTAAGAACAGGAAAAGTCCAGGTTTAGATGATTTAAATTTAGAACTGTTTAAGTATGGAGGAACTGCCTTGAAAGAGAAACTATTAGAACTTTTTAACAATATTTGGCATTGTCTTAATATTCCAACGGATTGGGAAACGGGTCTAGTAATTAATATACATAAAAAAGGTCAGAAAAACAAATGTGATAACTACCGAGGCATTACCTTACTCCCAACTGCATCTAAATTATATGCCAACATAATTAAAAATAAGTTATCAGTAAGTACTGAAACATTTTTGGAGAAGAAGACAATGTGGATTTAGAAAAGGGAGGAGCACTATAGATGCAATATTTACCCTGCAACAAATTATGGAAAAAAGGAGAGAATTTAATCTCCCACTGTACATACTATTTATAGATTATGAAAAGGCATATGATAATGTAAACCGAGATAAACTTTGGCAGATACTGCATGAAGAACATATACACTCACATGTAATACGAGCCATACAAAGCTTATATCAAAATTCTAAAATCAAAATTAAATTACCAGATGGAGAAATAACAGAACACATAAACACAGGCAAAGGTGTTCGACAAGGATGTGGACTATCTCCACTCTTATTTAATATATATATATTAACAGAATAGTGCAAGAATGGAAACAAACAGTAAACAGTGGAATTTCAATAACTAGGAATAAAATAATTCAAACAATATTATATGCTGATGATCAAATAATATTATCAGATTCCGAAGATAGCTTACAAATAGCAGCATATCAATTATTCAAAATTGCCAGCAAATATAATATGAAAATTTCCACATCAAAATCCAAAACAATGGCAATGTGTGGAAAAAACATACAACGGGTGAAAATTGAGATTGATGGAAAAATTATAGAACAAGTGTCAGATTTCTCTTACTTAGGAAGTGTATTTGCAGAGTATAAGAGTGACATTGATTCAAAATTACAAAAATATAATAAAATGAATGGGGTATAATACGAAGACATTTTGGTAAACAGATGGAGGACAGAGACAAAACTAAGATTACATAACGTCACATCAAAAGCTGCTCTAAAATACGGAAGTGAAATTTGGATTTTAAATAAAAGAAACTCTCATAAACTTCAAGTAAGCCAAATGCGCTTCTTACGATCATTGTTAGGAGTTAATAGACTGGATCACCAAAGGAACACTACTATCAGAGGAAAACTTGGAGTAGCAAGTTTAAATGAAGATATCCAAAGATACCAACAAGAATGGAAAAATCATCTGAGAAGAATGGCAAGAAATAGACTTCCAAAATTGGCATTCCAATATACCCCAACTGGACATAGGGACCAAGGAAGACCAAAACATCGGTGGAAAGATCAAGACCATCTTCGCTAGGTTTACCGTACAGGCCACATGGCCTAAAACGAATTTGTTCATGATGATGATGATATATATATAAACAGATACCCTGTGTGCACTGCGATGCCTAAATTTAAAAAAAAAATATTTTTTTTATTTTAGTTGAATAAGTTAAACGAAAGTTATGATATAATTAAAATGTACGATACAAATTATAATTAGGCATTATTAGTACAGGAGTGAACAAAATATAGAACAATAAGTAAATTTAATTCTGCATAAATGATTTTTTGAGGTGTTCAGCTGGAATTTCTAGAAGAGATAAAATAAGAAACAGTGTAATTAAACAAAAGATGAATGTTCAAACTTCAATTGTAGATTTCATAAAAAAAAAACAACAAAAATTGTATAGTCATATATAAAGAATGACTGAAGACAGATTCCCAAGAAGAATACTAGAATGGATGCCATTTGATAGAAGAAGAAAAAGACGGCCAG
This sequence comes from Diploptera punctata, assembly GCA_030220185.1. NCBI lineage: Eukaryota > Metazoa > Arthropoda > Insecta > Blattodea > Blaberidae > Diploptera > Diploptera punctata. Next base: position 2,337 of record JASPKZ010001094.1, read on the forward strand.
AATAACGTGGATAGATTGTGTTTTGAACAGAATGAGGGGAAAAAAGGATTGGATAATGGAGACTGAAATGACAGAGAGAACTGGCGGAGAATGATAATAGATTAATTGCGCAAAGGAAGATATTTCCACTAAATAATTTATTATTATTATTATTATTATTATTATTATTATTATTATTATTATTATTATTATTATTATTATTATTATTATTATTTCATTTTTCAGTCCAATGAAATTCAACGGACATATAATCTGCAAGATACATATTAGAACTCTATTTGCAGGGAAACTTTTTCAAAAGGAAGTACACAGAAAGAAACTTAAATCAGCGAAGCAAAAGACAGCCTTCGGTAGCAAAACGTCATTCCTACGGGATTGAAAAGAAGCCAATCTTGGTATCATGAAATGACATTTGCTTCTACCAACGTATAAAAATACTTTCTTAGATTATTTTTATTAATCTGAATCAGACTAACTCACTGGGACTATGGGACCTGTAGGTTCATGGCCGACAAACTATTAATACATCCCTATCCTGAGCTAATATTTTTATAACATCTGTACAATTTACCTCCCTGAAAAAATGGTTAATGCTATTCTCCCACCTCATTCTTGGCTTACCAGATGGAGCTATCTCTCTGATTTTCCTACTGACAGTTTTCATGCCTCACTTTCATTCTCCATTCGTGTTACGTGCTCATCGCAGGTTACTGTTATTATATATGGGTTCCTATAAATATAAAATAGCTCATTGTTATGTAATATTCTCCATTCACTTGTCTATAAGTCTCTCTTTAAACGAAAAGTTTTCCTTCTTCTTCTTCGGGTTTCCCCCACTTATAGATTTACCGTCTTCAGTTTTCATTTATTTCTATCATTCCAATCTCCTCCTTCCAAATTCCTATCACCCATTATAGTCCTGACATAAGTTTTCCATTTCCATCTTGGTCTGCCACGTTTATTTCTTCCAGGGGTCATCATTTGTATGTATTTTTTGGTCATCCTTCATTATCCATTCTTTGTACACGGTTGCCATTTAAGAGTTTGATTTTCAATCCTCTTAACAACAGATGTGACATTCATTTCTTTCCAAAGGAATTCATTCTCATTTTATCCTGTCTTGATTTTTAAGGCTTCTTTTTAAGATAATCAAATTCAACTGTTCTAATTGTATTCTATTGTAATTCCGTCAAACATGAAGTTTCACTTCCATATGACAAAATATTTTGAATTATGCTCTTATAAATTTTTATTTTAGTTTCCTTTGTAATATTTTTGTTCCAAATTATTCCATGTAACGTCTTAGTTGAATATTTAGTTGATTTTAGTTTGTACATATCTGTCACATGTAATTAAACATGTAATTATTGACCTAAGATATTTAAAAATATTCCTAAGAACTTTATTCTCGAATATACGTAATATTTTCTCCTCCCTTAAAGTAAGAGTCCATGCTTTACATCCATATAATATAACTGGGAGAATAACAATTTTATATATTTTTGCACGATAGTGCGATTCTGTCGTACTTAAAGCAATGGTGACCATGAATGAAAATTCAATTTCCTAAATTTCGGGGTTGCCAACCTATAAATAACTAAATAACTATACTGAAATATTACATATTACCTACCTCGTGCGGGAAGTAAATCCATTGCCCTTTATATATACTACGTACAATGTATATACAAAAATATATCCAAAAGGTAGTGTTCATATACATTATAAGAAACAAATCACTGCATTTGAAATTAACTGAACTTTATATGAAACAATATAAAAAATAAATTCGTACTTGCCACCCTGATTGGTGTCACGGACTGCTGTAGTCTCAACTAAATTATTTTCGGCATTTATATATAAACATTGGAAAGACTGTTAATGTTAGTCAGTTGTTCATAATTAACGCAAATATTTCCAAAAAAATATGCCATTATTTTACTATTATTTATTATTTTAAATGAATGGGAAAATATATCAAATGTAATACATATAACAGCAAATGAGATATTAGGAAAGAAAAATAGAATTATAAATAGGAAGGGCTTGAGAACTTGGAATGCGAATATACAAAATGCAGTGAATGAAAAACAAAAAGCATATCATACATACTTACCACTGAAAACAGAGGAATATTATGAAGAATATAAAATGAAAAGGAGAATTGCTAAAAGCATTCTAAGAAAAGCCCATCAGGAGTCATGGGATAAATTTATAAAGCGCAGTAGAACATGATATGTATGGAAGACAAGAAATAGGTTATACATTAGTGAAACATCTAAATCAGACTGAGAAAGATTCTGCCAGATTGAATATAATCCCAGAACACGAATGGATCCAACATTATGAAAACCTTTGGAAAAAGGAGGAAATTGAAGGAAAAGAGAACAATGAGGAAGAAATAAAAGTGGAAAATATTGATGTAATAGACATAAATGAATTAGAAATGGCTTTGAAAACTGCTAAGAATAGGACAGCAACAGGATTAGATAATATAAATATGGAGTTAGTCAAACATAGTGGAATATTGTGTAAACTACGAATACTTCATCTAATTAATATATGTTGGCAGACCTATGGGATTCCAACCACTTGGAAAACAGCAATTGTGAAGAATATATTCAAAAGAGGAGACCGAAGAAATTGCGAGAATTACAGAGGGATTAGCTTAATGAATACTGGCTACAAGATATATACGAAAATAATAAATAATAGATTGAGAAACATAACAGAAGTAATAATAAATGAAAATCAAAGTGATTCAGAAAGGGAAGGTCATGTATAGACAATGTCTTTACACTGAAATAACTCATAGAAAAGAGAAGAGAACATAGCTTAGGAACTCACATAGGATTTATAGATTTGGATAAGGCCTTCGATCGAGTAAACAGACAAAAATTATGGGAAATATTACGAATGAAAGGATACCCGCTGTGCCTTGTTGAAACAATAAAGAAATTATATGAAGACACAAATATAATTATAGATACCGGATTCAAAAGAACAGATACAATCAAAACAAATACTGGATTACGACAAGGATGTAGTTTATCATCCAATTTGTTTAATATATATATATATATATATAGACGATATTTTAAATAAATGGAAAGTTTTAGTGAATCCAGGAATAAGAATGAATAATAAAGTGTGCATAAATAATCTTCTATTTGCTGACGATGTAATCATAATACAGAAAAATGAAGACGACTTACAGAAATCAATGCATGCGTTAAATGAAATATGTAAATTATACGATCTAAAGATTTCTGCAAGGAAAACGAAGACCATGGCTTTTAGAGGAAGAGATCCAGTGAGATCCAAAATTATTTTAGAAAATCAAAGTACAGAACAGGTGTCTAGTTTCAAATATTTGGGCTGTGATGTTGGCTACAATGTGGAAAGAGATATTGACTCCAAAATAAATAAATTTCAGACGGTGTGTGGAACAATACAGAGAACATTCAAAAATAAAATTAGAAAAGAAACCAAGATAAAAATGTATAATGTTATGGCGGTTCCCACAATATTGTATGGGAGTAAAACTTGGACACCAGTGAAAAAACAGAAGGATAGAATACAGACGGCGGAGATGAGGTTCCTAAGACAAGTAAAAGGATGTACAAGACTTGATAGAATAAGAAATGAGGATATAAGAGAAGAATTGAAAGTACAGCCTTTATTGGATAAAGTCACGAATTACAGACAAAAATGGATTGATCACATGGATGGAATGAGTAAAGAGAGATATCCATTGTTAGCAAGAAATTATCAAGCAAGAGGAAGACGTGATGTTGGAAGACCTAGAAGACGTTGGGCTGATGCATTATGAAGTCGGAACGGGCAATTGCCTAATCCCTGGAGTGATGATGATGATGATTATTATTATTTTAAAAACATCATTGTGCAAAAAATAATGTACAACGGACATTTGTGAAATGTTTTACAGAATCTAGGAAATTAAAAACGTCGCTATCGCATGATTTTTAAACATTTCCTGGTTTCTGTAAAAGTCACTTCCCAACCTCAGATCGTAATATAACATTATGCACCCTTTCCAATGGATGTACGCCATAACGCAATCCGATTCAAGACGGACGGTGTTCAAGTCCGGTTAAGTTCAGATTTTTATAATTTCTAAACCTTCTGGGATTGATTTAGCTTCTAAGAAAATGAGTACCAGTCTATTTTCTGGAGGTAAAATTCGGCTGTCACGCAAGTCTGGCATCTGGAGCTGATTATTTAGAAAGAGAGCTCCAACCAGCTACTTCCCAAAGGTCCTCCTAAAGTATCTACGGAAACATCTGTATAGACAACAAATGTATTTAGGTTGTCTTCTTCGAAATTACATTTTTAGTAAACTACATGTATTTTTTTTAATATTACAATATCTTATTATTTTATTCTGTATCATGGGGAAACACTAAGCTGTTTGTAATTAATAATGATGATAATAATAATGATAATGATAATAATAATAATAATAATAATAATAATAATAATAACAGTTAAGTCTCGTAGACTGCGATGGGCAGGTCATGTTGCACGTATGGGGAATGAAAGACGTGCATGGAAGCTTCTTGTAGGAAAGCCAGAGGGAAAACGCTCAGTTGGTAGACCAAGAATGAGGTGGTAGAACAACATTAACTATGATTTGAGGGCAGTAGATTATACAGGGAATGATTGGAAAGCATTAGCTCAGGATAGGGATGTATGGAGAGCTTATGTCCGCGCGGCCATGAACCTACGGGTTCGATAGTGACAGTGAGTAAGTAAGTAAATAAGAAGTAATAATAATAATAATAATAATAATAATAATAATAATAATAATAATAATAATAATAATAATAATACATTTTTATTAAGGACTAGCTAATACCCGGCGTACGCTGCTACGCCTAAATAAAACATGTGTTTTTACCTTTAGTTAAGTAAGTAAAAGGAAAAAAAATTATATCATATTTATTTTTTTTTACCCCCTGCTATTTACCCGGCGTTTACCGGAAATCTACGTAGTCCGATGTATTTGGCATAAATGAGCTGAAAAAATATGTTTTTTTTATTTTGAGTTATTCGCATTATAAGAACCGAACTTAATATATTTAATCTCTGTGAAAGAATAAAATATTATCAAAATCCTTATCTTCAGCACGTATTACAATGAATGAACAGCGCATACCAAGAAGAATTATAATTATAAACTAAAAGGGAGAAGATTGTTGGGAAGACCATTGAAGAGATGGAAGGACCAATTCGACCTATAATGAGATCGGAACAGGCCATTGGGCTTAATCCTTGTTGTTGATGATGAGTTATTCGTAAAAGAATACTGCTGTGCGCTGCTCTGCTTTCCCGGGAATCTACTTATTCCGATCCTCTTGGCATCAATGAAAGACAAAAATGGTTATTATGAGTTATCCGTAAAAGATAAACACATGCTGCCGCGGACATTTTTGTAGGGTTTTTATATATTTAATTCTGCGTACATTGATTTGGTGTACGCTATTTATTATGGTTTTGGCAGAGTAAGTCATTTAAGCGTTCAAAACGATATATATATATATTTTTCCTTTTTTTTATTTTTTCACTGTAAAGTGTGATTTTTAAGGGTGAAGGGCTCGAGCATTAAAACTCTCTTACCTATAGCCTATAACGTTCCCGGGAAAATCCTGAACATTTTGCAAAAATCCCCATTACAATCGGATGGCAGCGCACGTTTGCCCGGGAATCTCATGTGTTTGCGTACAATTTGATATATATTCTTAATCTTTTTTTTTTTATAAACAATCTAGTGGAAAAATTAGAGATAAAACGAAACTTTAGTGTAATGTACTTCCTCTTACTAGAATTCAAACTCTAATCGATTGAATTCTCACGACATAAAAATGCACTTAAAACAAGGGACTGACTGCAGGTTAATAAATATTATTAATGACAGCTACACTTTTTCCGGAAAGATTAATGAAAATATGCTCTAAAGCTTAGATCGGAGAAATTTCTAGAAAGTTGATGGGATAAAAAACGAATGTGTCAGAAAAAACCTTAATATTATACAGGCCTACATCAAACTCGCTTATGGATTAAAAAAAACTGATAACTAACTCATTTGCACTATCGAATCCGTATAATCTTCTTACCTTAAAACATGGTTTGAGTTACTCTCCCACCTCATTCTTGGTCTAGAAACTGGCCGTTTTCCCTCTCGGTTTCTTACAAGAAGCCTCAATTCCCCTCTTTCATTTCCCATTCGTGCAACATGTCCTGCCCATCGCAGTCTACGAGTTTTAACTGTTCTTATTGTATCTGGCGGGGGCACGCCGTCGCGTAGTGATTAAGGCACTGCGCTACAAGCCGGAAGGTCGAGGGTTCGAGTCCCAGTGGGGTCAGGATTTTAAATCTGACCGAAACTTTCTGGCGGCACTATGGCCCTGGGGTCGACTCAACCTCTACCGAAAATGAGTACCAGACGCTTGTTCTGTGGGTAAAGACGACCGTCACGCAGGGCGAACAACCCGGGTGATATCAAGTGCCGATTGTCCAGAAAAATGGGAGCCTTAACCTCCCTCATACTTGTAGTGGGATACCTTTACCTTTTTTTATTGTATCTGGCATCTTATGAAGATCATGTTGCTCACTGTTATGTAGTCTTCTCCATTCACATGTCTGTTCATCTCTCTTTGGTCCAAACATTTTCCAAACAACTTTATTCTCAAATACTCGTTAAATTTTGTCCTTCCTTAAAGTAAGAGTCCATGTTTCTCATCAATTTAATATAACTGGGAGAATAATAGTTTTATATATTTTCAGTTTAACGTTTTTTGAAAAAAGTTGAGACAAGTCTCTATAATACATAATAGTACGCATTTCCAGAATTGAACCTATGTTTAATTTCTTTGTACATCTCATTCCTATTCGTCATTATTGTTCCTAGGTGCTTGAATTCAGCCACTTCTTCAAAATATCCCACATTTGTCATTTACTGTCCATTTCCTTTATAATATATATATATATATATATATATATATATATATATATATATGTGTGTGTGTGTGTGTGTGTGTGTGTAATTCTACCCAAAATTTCTTAGTACTAGTCAATAGTGTGTTTGTATGTGTGTGTGTATGTGTGAGTGTGTGTGTGTGTGTGTGTGTGTGTGTGTGTGTGTGTGTGTGTGTGTGTGTTGACCCTTAGTATCTCCTCCTTATCACTAATAGTACAACATCGTCATCATAGACTTATAGCTTATTAATATCATTGAGATGTAAGCATTCATTATCCTCTGAAAATTTAATACCATGCACTAGTACAAACTCTCCATGATCTAGGGCTGTTTTATGCACGATAAATTTACGACAGGTTACCAAGACTCTAACTACCATCGGAATAATCAATATCTCTAAGCCATTAAATTTCATTTCCAAACTGGGGTTCCAACGCGTTAACTCCAGAAGTAAAGTCAAGGACGATAAATAATTATATTTTAAGGAAACGTACATAATTAGGCAATTTTATATCAGAATTCAAAACTGATTTAGATACCAACATTTAAATATACAATAAAACTAAGTAGCTAATACCCGGCGTGCGTTGCTACGCCTAAAAAATGAAACATTAAAGTCTAATTAAATTGTATGGTATATATTAAGACAAGCAAAACATGGCAGTTGCTAGTCAGTTTTTAATATCGGATTTCAGGTAAACCTCCACTTCTTAATGTCGGATTTCCATGCACAATTTGTGCGCTTTTTCGTTTATTATTATTAATGTCGGATTTCGCTCATTTTTGGATGAGACCTACCTGGGTTTGTTTTAATACGATATACTGAGTTTCGTTGTGAAACATCGAAAATTGTGACTGTTAGAATTATTTTCAAATTTTCACTTCAGTTGAACTCCTATATCTAATGGGTTTAGAGCGTCCAATTGTTAATCTATGACATCCAGGGACCCACTCAAACACAAACGAAAAATTTAATCAAAATCGGTCCAGTCGTTTAGGAAGTTTTTAATTTCGAATTTCATGTAAATCTTTTCTTTTAATTGTTGCATTTCGCATATTTTTGGATAATACCTACCTCGGTTTATTTTAATAGAACGTACTGAATTTAGTTGTGAAACGTCGAAAATTGAAATTGCTAGAAGATTTTTAAATTTTCACTTTAGGTGAACTCCTACACCCAATGGTTTTACAGCATCCAATTGTGAATGTAAACCATCCAGGGACACACTCAAACACACACACAAAATGTAATCTAAATAAGTCCAGTCGTACAGTAGGAATTCAGTGACATATGTACAGAAGAATTATATATATATATATATAGTCCACCGCTGTGGTCTCGAGATAGCGTGCTGCCTTCTCACGCAGCGGGTCCGGGTTCGATCCCCGGTCGGGGCAGTTTTTTTGGGTAGGTTTTTATCGGGGGTTTTCCTCACCTGTATGACAAATGTCAGGAAAACTTAAAGCCCAAACGGTCCCCGAAATCATATGGCCATCATTACCATCATCACCCTTATCATTATCATCTTCAGCATCATCCTTCACCGGTGTGGAAAGCAACGGGAAGCTACCACACCTACAATTCCCTAGTAAAGCTGCAAGGATAGAGTGAAAATGCTATGATTGCAGTGAAGGACCTGCCTTCGGGCAGAATTACTATGGATGGATATATATATATATATATATATATATATATATATATATTATTATCGGAACCATTAAACGCTACTTTGGGAAACATGAATTATTTCATAAAATTACGAACTCACAACATCACAGCAAGAGTAGCCTTAAAAGTTGGCAGTGAAATATGGATAGTGAGAAAGAGGGATACACAAAGATTGGAAAAATCACAAATTAATTTTCTTATATATGTATGTAATGGGAGTAACAAGTATGGATCGTACAAGAAATGAATCTATCAGGCAAAAATTTAACGCAATAAATATGGTGCAGGAAATTAAAGAATACCAACAAAATTGGCTACAGCCTGTAAGAAGAATGACCAAGGACAGAATCCTTTGGCACGCTTCAAACTACAAACCGAGGGGTAAACGAGACATTGGACGATCTCTGACAAGGTGGAGACTACAGACTCATCTGAATGAAACAGGAACAGGCTAATAAAAAGCCTAAAACTTAACTGTTCATGATAACTAACTAACTCACTGGTTCTATCGAAACCGTAGGTTCATGACCGCGCGGACGTAAGTTCTCCATACATTCTTATCCTGGGCTAATGCTTTCCAGTCATACCCTATATATATTCTGCTTCCCTCAAATCATGGTTAATATTATTCTCCCATCTCATTCTTGGTCTACTAACTGGGCGTTTTCCCTCTGGTTTTTCTACAAGAAGCTTCCATGTACATCTTTCATTCCCCAATCGTGACACATGTCCTTCCATAGGAGTCTACGAGACTTAACTGTTATTATATCTGGCTTCCTATAAATACCATGTACTTAACTGTTATGTAGTCTTTTCCATTCACCTGTCTGTTCATCTCTCTTTGGTCCAAAATCTTTCCTAAGATATTTTTATCAAATATTCGTAATCACCTTTCCTCCCGTAAAGTAAGAGTCCATATTTCTCATCCATTTAATATAACTGGTAGAATAATAGTTTTATATATTTTCAGTTAAACATTTTTTGAAAGGAGTTGGGACATCAAAATAATCTGTAGTGCATAATAGCACGCATTTCCAGAATTGAACCTATGTTTAATTTCTTTGTGCATTTCATTCCTATTTGTGATTATTGTTCCTAGGTATTTGAATTAGTCACTTCCTCAAAATTTCCCTCATTTGTCATTAGCTGTCCATTTCCATTATATAATGTATTTTTATGTGTGACCATATATTTAGTTTTATTGATATTTACTTCCAGTCTCAATTTCTTAGTGTTACTTAATATTGTGTGATCTTAACCGTTCATGATTATGATAATTATGTAGAAGTGAGTTAATTATCTGGGAAATGTGAAAAGTAAATGAGCTTTGATTTAATAAAAATATTTGTATTGTGGAAACAGGTTTTATACTAATAAAGCAGGAGCAATGAGAATAGAAAGGTAACATTACCCTCAACAGCCTACGGGAAAAACAGCGTTGAAAGGAATTCAATACCTTCCTACATTCAGCTTCAAAGAACCCAGCAAAACTCTGAAAACCAACTTGCAATTACTGAAATAACTTCAGTGGCGTTGGAGGATTTCAAACTTGGGATAATCTCATTTATTAGTGAATTCCAAAGAAATGTTGCAAATGAGGGTGTTCTGAAGAAAATATTTTTGACTATTTAACTCATGCCCCAAATGAGGGTCAATGACCAATCACATTTCAATGATTTTTTATTTACAACCAATCACAGTCGTGTTTCGCCTCCTCCTTTTTAACATACTGAATAGGTCAAAGCATTATTTTGCAGTGACTGACCCCGTAAGAAATATGGCTGTCAGATTGTATATATAGTGCACGAATATCAGTTGATGGTGCTTGCGGGAGATTATATAAAAACATTTGTAGCAATTGATTATATCACAAAAAAAGCACTGTTTGCACTTTTTTAAACGAAATATTTTCCAGGAAATGACGTTGCAAAAAATATAACTAACATATTTGCAACATAGGACATCATAAATTAGTTAATACCTATAATATTGGTTATAAATTTCTCCACTAGGGTGCATTCTTACAATATTGCGATCCTTTGGCAATAAATTATATGATCTGGTTGCACTGATGAACAAAAGAAGCAAATAATGCGTACCAATCCTTTCTCATTTGTTTTCAAACATCGCCGTTTACATGAAATATATACATATTTAAAAATAACTTTAGTTAAATAATGATTTGTGAGTAAACAGCTTAATTTTATTCGTTAAATAGTCCTAACAAAATGCCACTCTTGATTTCCAAATTCTCTAGATAAATTCACTTCGTGAGTTGTGAATTTATCGATAATTTGGAAATCACTCGTGGCATTACTTATGAAAAACTGTCAAAAAATTAACCGATCCTATTTATAAGAGAATGTATTATGGGAATTAATAGACTCGGGCTTTCCATTACGATGTTTTAGAAATTCTACACAAGCGGTGATTTTAAAACAATTTAAATTCGATCTTACCCTGTATTTCACGTGCGTAAGAACAAAACAATTCTTATTTAATCTGTTGAATATGTAATTATATATTTACTATATTTCAAGTTCTATTACAAAACATTTTATTATATGGGTCAGAAACCTGGACAGTAAGTAGAAAACAAGTCAACAAGCTGTTAGCAGTAGAAATATGTTTTTTTGGAGACGATCTACAAGAATTTCAAGAAGAGATTAAGTCAGAAACAGTGAAATAAGGGGAATTATGCAAGGTTAAAAATAAATATATTAGAAAAATAGAATAAACACGTTTGAAATTGTATGGAAACCACATAAGAATGGAAGAAGATGGAATATCAAAGAAGATCCTTGATTGGAAAGCTAATGGAAAAAGTGGAAGAGGCAGACCTAGACATCATTGGAATGAGGGATTTTTTACGATTGAAATATCCAGTTAACAAGTCTTCCGGGAGAGACTTTGAGCCGTCGGTCCTGAGTTTGAAGATTTTCAGGCTCGTAAGAGATCCTTAACAACCCTTAAATTGGCAAAACACCAGTTAATGAAATGTGGCGAACCGCAGTGAAAACAAAATCTTAGATAACTGTTGTTATTACAGGGCTAGTAATTTTTATGTACTAAAAGTTAAGATTGCAACATATTATAATGAGAAGTTAGACTTATGACTATCTTTTGTTTTTGTATCACACACAAACAGTTGAATAGTATAATAAGAAGTTAGACTTCTGACTGTCTTTTGTTTTGGTTTTACACTCAAACAGTTGAATAATATGTACTATCTGCATTGCAATATTATATTTTATTACATAAAAATCCTAGCCATAGTTATTAGGCATATTGTGTAATTCTACACACATTTAAGTATTTTCTTTTAGTTCATTTTCTTCAGTTTCGCTAAAAAAAATTAATTGATCAAACTAATTGATGCATCCTATAGAATAAATTGCTAATTTAAGGGGTAAGCCTGAACAAAGAGGCCTCTAATCAAAATTTACCGATCTGAAATATCCTAGTAATACCTTAGTTACCTGCTAGATATCTCATTTTGTGTTCACGGCATGCCACTCATGACATATTTTGGCAAATACGGTAACTAAAATTAACTTGGTATATTTAACTGCTGACAAAGGAGAGGCCATGGCTCAACAATGGGCTACGTCATTAATCATAACATATTTACAGGCGAATAAACCTTTGATTAATTCCTTTAAAATAATTCACCAAATAAAACATAAACTAATACTACATATAATAATGTGGAAAGCAACGGGAGGCTACCACACCTACAATTCCCTAGTAAAGCTGCAAGCATAGCATAAAAATGCTGTGATTGCAGTGATGCACCTGCCTTCGGGCATAATTACTATGGATTGATGGATATACTAATTTAATCATTATTCTTGATCGTAGAGTAGACATGTAAAGTCAGACTAGTTGTTAAACATACACAACATGAAACATCAGTGATTCACATCTATTGATTGTTTAATGGCACACAGGTATTTCCCTTGACTTACACATTATTCTGTTCCACATCAAATCACACAGCACCACTTTAATTTTTTTCCTGTTTCTTTCTCATCGAATAAAGGAGTAATTATACAGAGTGTAACAGGACCTCACCAACAAAAAGATAGGAATGATAGGTCATGCAGAGAGGATCATTTTTTGTGAAGGAACATGTATTCACAAACACGTCATTTATGAGTTATGCGCAGATCAAGGTGTTCACCCTTAAGGGTCGGAATTGAATACAAACAATTGAACATTTTATTGAAAAAAATACATGTTTTTTTACAATAAGTGTTCAAACAATAGTGTTTTGACGACGGGGACGTCACAAAGAATCCTGCCATGCTCGGCCGTGCTGGCCGATCATTGCTGCGACGATATCAATCATGCAATGAGGTACAGGGTCGACTGTTTGAATATTTATGCATTTATCTATCCTGTTAAACATTTCTTTGAGATAAGTTCAGGTGAGAAAAAAATTCGTTATGGATATTTTCTGCATTTAAACAATGTACTGAACATGAAGTTCGACTTCGGTGTTGTAGGGTTTGAGTTTCTAGTCTCTGGTCCCAAGAATCGCGGAATCAATCCAGAACCCAATGGATGGAGTTTTAAGATGGAAAATCTAAATGACAAGTTTTCCGAAACGGACTTCAATCCAGGGGTCTCAAATCTCAAAATTTTCGAATTCGTAAAAACCTTTGAACAAAATTTAATCTGACTTTCTAATCTACGTAATAGATTCTACCTTATTTGCCAAGCAGTTGTCTCTTTGAGGCGACGAGCTAACCACGTGTCACTCGCTGACATATGTAGGAAATAAGCTTAATAAATTAGCTTGGTTAGGTAGAGCATGCTTGCCCCATGTCGTGTGTACAGTTATAGACACACAGATTGAAATTAAAAAAATAACTTCATTTGTCAAAGAGTTAATTTGTTTATATCTTGTTGTAGATATATTCACCACAGTGATCTCATTATTTTAAGCTACAAGGAACTGGGTATAATAAGACCACTTAACTCTTAAATTCGTAATGTATCTTTTTGGATACATCAGTTGGTTCAATTAATTTAATATTTTAAATAAATCAGAAGAAAACGAAAAAAAGGAACCACTTAAATCTGTGTCTAATTATACAATATATGTAATAATAAGAGTTATACAAGATTCCGTTTTCACTGCGGTCCGCCACATTCAAATAACTGGCAGAAGAAATTTGTGTTTTGCCAATTTAAGGGTTAAGTCTCGTAGACTGCAAAGGGCATGTGTTACGAATGGGGAATGAAATAAGGGCATCGAAACGTCTTGTAGGAAAACCAGAGAGAAGATGCCTAGTATGAAGGCCAAAAATAATAAGAGAATAATATTAACCATACTTTGAGGGTGATGAAATATTCAGGGGGATGTTTGGACAACATTAGCTCAAATAGGGGTTATGAAACTCCGTGATCGATAGTGCCAGTAAATTAGTTGCAGTGAGATATTCCACACTTGAAACCCCGGTTTCGACTAACCTGTCTGTGGACTTTTCCTGGATTTTCTTAGTAAGCAAGGAGCATGCTAGATTGAACATTATTTCAAGGACCAATTTCACCGAAATCGCCATTCCATTACAATAACTTATTTTAATATGTAATCTTAAAGTTACTTATTACATACCACACGCTACTCGGACCTTATAGTGATATGACCTGTCGGGAGAGAGAATTTTAACTGTGGATTACACACACACACGCTTTTGTGACCACAATAGACAAGAAAAATTCCCCCGAATGAGTGATCAGCTCAATGTTAGGGTCTCCTCCTAGACAATGTTTTATTGTTGGGTGGTTGAGTGGAAGAGAGACATTATGGCCTAAATTCTGCCAGCTTAAATAGAGCATCATTATCATAAGGATGTCCACCACTGTGGTCTCGAGGTAGCGTGCTGCCTTGTCACGCCGCGGGCCCGGGTTCGATCCCCGGTCGGGACAGTTTTTCTAGGTGAGGTTTTTATCGGGGTTTATCATCACCTGTAAGACAAAAATTTCAGGAAAACTTTAAGGCCCAAACGGTCCCCAAAATCATATGGCCATCATCATCATCACCCTTATCATTATCATCATCATCATCCTTCATCGGTATGGAAAGCAACGGGAAGCTACCACACCTACAATTCCCTAGTAAAGCTGCAAGCATAGCATGAAAATGCTATGATTGCAGTGAAGGACCTGCCTTCGGGCAGAATTACAATGGATGGATCATATGGATCAGAGACTTGGAAAATTAAAAGTTTCCAAGCTAACAAGTTATTAGCAACAGAGATGGATTACTGGAGATCATCAGGAAAGTCCAGATTTAAAAATTAGAAACGCTTAATTTGGGGAAATTATGAAACTAGAAGTACCTGCACAACATTTTCGATTTTTTAAGCCATTTTTCGAAAATGTTGTGCATTTCTTCGAATTTTCGAGTCCACCGCTGTGGTCTCTAGGTAGCGTGCTGCCGTGTCACGCAGCGGGCCCGGGTTCGATTCCCGGTCGGGACATGCCCCTGGGTGAGGTTTTTTCGGGGTATTTCCTCACCTGCAAGACAAATGTGAGGAAGCGTAGGGCCCAATTGTCCCCGAAAATCGTCCGGCCACCTCACCATCCTTATTATCATCATGATTATTCTTTACCGGTGTGGAAAGCAACGGAAGCTACCACACCTATAATTGCCTAGTAAAGCTGCAAAGCATAGCATGAAAATGTTATGATTGCAGTGAAAGACCTGCCCTCGGGCAGAATTACTATGGATTGATGAATGGATGAAAGTAGAAAAGTATTACAGGCAACTGATGAGACACGATTAGAGTGGTATATACATCTGAAGAGGATGGCATCTGACAGAATCCCAAAGAAGTTATTGGAGTGGAAAATAGACGAGGAAAAAAAAAAAGAAGAAAGGGAAGAACTAAAGAAGGTTGAATAGACGGTGTGAGAAGAAGTATGAGTGAACTGGGACTTACATATGAGGATGTTCAGGACCGCTACAACTGGAGAAAGCTAATTTCTGGAGGGTGACGGAAAACACTGTAATGAAGAATAAATTCTAAATAATAATAATAATTATTATTTTATTATGATTATTATTATTAATATTATACATAATATTAATTATTATGATTAAGATTATTATTAATATTATTATTATTATGATTATATTATTATTAATATTATTATTATTATTATTAATATTATTATTATTAATATTATTATTATTATTATTATTATTATACTGTATTACAGACAATTGAACACAGACGATTAAGATGGTACAGACATTTTTAGAGGATGACATCTGATAGAATCCCTAAGAAAATCATGAAATGGAAAATAGATGAGAAAAAAAGGGGAAGACATAAAGAAGGTTAGATGGATGGTGTGAGAAGAAGTATGAGTGAACTGAGACTTACAGATGCGGAAAACCATTTTATTGTGGATAATTTTCGGAAAAAATCATTTTTATCATTATCAACATTATTATTTTCATTAATTATTATTATCATTCATTATTATTATTAGTATTATTATTATTATTATTATTATTATTATTATTATTATTATTATTATTATTAACTCCGCCACGGCCGGTCCCAAGCCCGGATGAGAAAGGAGGAGGGGGAGGAGTAACAACCTCGTAAAAAAACCAGGGTTCAGTTGGCTCCGACTGATAGTACTCTGTAAGGGCCCCTAGCCAGGGTTACGGTGAAGACCTCAACGGCAGATTCGGCGCAGAAGGAGTCCTACATCACGGTGGATCTGGCGGAAGTGGCAACCCTCTAGATGGGGTTAGTACATCCAGAAGCTGGACCTAAAGCTTCGAGGTGGCAGCCCCACCAATGGTCTACTCTGCATAGCGTTGGTACCGCGATCAGAGGAAAACATATTACTCGTATTTTTCACAATGGAAACTCGGACGGACTTAACCAAAGACGACCTCAGCGTAGAATTAAGGACACACGATTTGGTATAAAGAGATAAGAAACGAGGATTCCGTGAAGAACTGCAGATCTACTCCATAAAGAAAATATATTTAACAACAAGATACAGTGGAAAGAACATGTAGAAAGAATGGAAGAAAGAAGATTACCAAATAAAATCTTCCATTATTTTCCAGAGGAAGAGAGATGTCGGACGTCCTCGGAAGAGATGGTCTTAGATCTATTATCGAAGACGGAAGAGGCAACTCTTGCCTAAACCAGGAAGTGAAGAAGAAGAAGATTATTATTATTATTATTATTATATTATTATTATTATTATTATTATTATTATTTTATTGAAAGTGAACCTTTAAGGAAAAGTTTATGGTCAAAGCGGGAATAGAAACGCCACCTCCTGAACTCTTGTCAGAAGCTCTAGCCACAAAACTAAGAGACTGGCCTTAATAAAACAAAATAAATCAATTAACTTTAAAAAACATATTACAATATAAAGACAGAATATGGATATACGCGATATGAAATAGAGCGTATATTTTAAACGAATGACAGAATGATAATGGATTAGAGACAAGGTTTTTGAATCTGACAATACATTGTCATCTCAGAAAATACTCAACCGGAAACTAAATAAAAAGAAACAAAAAGTAATATTTGTAATTTAATGAAATCTGAATTCTCAATTTTCTGAATCTCGTTAAATAAAAAAGATTCGATTGTGTTATATTCATCGGAAAATGGATTTCTTGAGAATAAGAAAGTTTTAAATTAGATTGGTCTTGAATACAAGATACAGCTAATCGTCTCTTTTCTTTCTGTAATCCAATAAACTCAGCAACTTACAACAAACAAGATGATATTACACTGTCTGACTAACACAACGGTATAAAATATCTTCATTGTATTTCAAATATAAAGATATTTTATATTCCATTTATTTTTCATGTCATATTTTCACTTTAAATTGTATCAAACGTCGGACATTTTATGTCACAGTACCACCTCCATAAATTCAAATAAAATAGCGGAAAAACACACAATTTACTGTTGCAATATTTAAATAAATATCCGAGACAATTATATATATATACAGGGTGTAAATGAATTATACCGCACACATTTAACTGCTTACAGAGGGGTATTATACAAGTAATTTGAAATAGGGTATCAATGGTTTACGAGGTTTAGTTATAGGGAATCAAACTAATCGACAATTAATACAGATAAATCAATAGGAGAGCAAAGTAGGAGAGAAAATTATACTAGAATAATTTCAGATCTTGGTAGTAAATCTGAGATCCTGATTGCTAATAATTCATCAACAACGTTTAAGAAATATTGGGTTATCAAATTCCTTAAAAATTTCGAACTTAGCAGATGATTGCACGCCACTGCACTGGTTTAAAGTAGCATCAGTACAATAAGAGCCTTAGCTCAGAGTGAAACACGCAGAATCTGTGTATTTAAGGTGTGGCTTAATGGTTAAAGGACGGATTTGAGTTCGAATACTGATAGTTTCAAATCACGACAGGCCACTTTTTTATTTTCTTTCTTCTTCTTTTTTGTTCCTGAGTGTGTGCTATGATATATTGACACAGACATTTGTTCAGTATACGCATGCGCAAAATACCTATTCCCATATTGGTTATTATATTAACATCTGATTTGAAGTTACTTCAGTATCAGTCGCATTACATGAAAGCATCATGGAACATCTTTACAGTTATGCTGAACTATCAACACTTTTAAAATTCATATTAAAGCACAGTTGAGGTTATGATATAAGATAATCCATCCATAGTAAATCTGCCTGAGGGCAGGTCTTTCACTGTAATCACAAGCATTTTCACGCTATGCTATGCAGCTTTATTATGAAATTATGATTTCCACACAGGTGAAGGATGATGATGATGATGACGGCCGGATGATTTTTGGGGACTGTTGGGCTCTAAGCTTCCTGACATTTGTCTTACAGGTGAGGAAGTACGACGATAAAAACCTCACCCAGGAGCCTGTCCCGACTGGGAATCGAACCCTGGCCCGCTGCGTGACAAGACAGCACGCTACCTCGAGACCACAGCGGTGAACATGTAATAAGGTATTAAATATAAAATTAGTATCTGGTAAATCAGTCGTCCTCAAGTAAATTATTAAACTTCATTAAGTAGTTTCCAATAACAATGTTTCACCTTCTGCATTTTAACCAGATATAGACGCAAACGATTCGCCAACGCGTATAAGCGGTCAAGCATTTCTATTTTTGGCTTTAAGCGGCAACGATATTTTTTTTCTCTTCGGTACTAATGTTTCTTTCCTTTTACTCGACGTTATAAACTGGGAAAAAGCACAAGATACACGTGTTATTCAATTAAAAGTATTGCAACGAATGACAAGCTGAAACAGTAATATACCGATCATACCGATGAAGGCATTTATCAAAGTACATATCGGCACGTGAAATACGACAACAGCTTTTAACAAAGAACTTTAGGGTTAGCGAAATCAAGGTTTGTTTTGTTTTGATATGTATTTGTCCATTTGGTTTGAATCACTATTTGTAAAAGCCGCCTTGGCACTTGCCTGCAGTAAAAAAAAATGCTGATGGTTAATAAAGGACACTAATCCTTCTATTATACCGACTGGATCAACGAATAAAGAAATGTTTAACCGAGAATACAGGAAGTGTCGCAATTTTTTAACCCGCGAATAAGGAGTGGACGCCCTAGTCTTCTTCTTCCTGCAGGTTGATAGCTTAACATTTGTTTGGGTATCCTGTGATCTTCCATTCGATGAACATGTTGCATCCATCTTGACTTATAATCAGATTTTTTTTCTAAAGGTTCCATGTGTAATTCTTCTAAGATGTTTTCATTTGTTTTATGATCTAGTAGTGTGTATCCTGCAGTCCTGCGAAGGTATCTCATTTCAGCAGATATAAGCCTCTATATATCCTTCTGTTTCAATGTCCATACTTCGCTACCATATAAAAAGTGTTGGAAGAGCTAGTGTTTTATACATGTTTAGTCTTGAATGTTTTGGACTGTGGATTGAAGATTTTTTTAATTATAGGCCTACTCCTAATTATGTCTTTTGTTATTGAATTTGTCCACATGTTGTACTGATGTATGTGATTTCAATCCTGAATTGTACACTCAGGTAGATTGTTTACACAATACTTTCTAAATGCAAATCAAATGTTATATTTAACTACTACCCTAAGTTAAGAGGCTTATTCAAGGGGAAACCTGGTTTCATTCGTGGAACAAACCAATGAGTAGAATTAGTAAGAATATAGTACTAATTGTCAGTCACGATTTTATACTTGAACTTCTTATAATAATATATTAATCTTACACAGGTAAAAAACTACTGGGAAGACGCAGACAACAGGTCTTGTGGAGAATGAGACAGAAAACGAACTTCGGTTTATAGTAGCCAAAATATGACTGATTCATTGACGACATTTTTACTGTTTATCCTTTTCATTGTGCATATATGATCCTATGATGGTGCATGAATGCATGTTTTAGCATTCGATAGTGCATGGAAATGTGAACTCTAAAATCTCTCTGGCAGAGAATCAACTGTTTGCTAGTGGACGAGAAAACTGGCAAAGTTCCTCGTTAATACTCAAATATATTTTGTATGTTTTATTGTACATCCATTGTGATTTGTTTTGTAATGGAAGTCCGAACGGATTCCGGAAATTTCAAGTCTAATCTCTCTTGTAACGGAAATTATTTTTTGCTTTTCACATCCCAATAATTCAAACTCACAAGAAACATTAAAATTAAAATTAATATATCTGCCATTTTTATTCATCAACCCAACATTCATACATCACACCATCAAGAAATGGCCTAATTCCTGCTGTTGTTACCCTTGTTCTTGTTTTGTACTGGGATCTTGGACTCCCTCCACCACTTAAAGTTATCCTCTCAGAGAAGATTAAAAGCACCTGCGAGAATCCCCCTTTAGGCTATTCTTTACAACATGTGACAAGACTTTTTAATTCCTTCATAATCCCCTGTCAAATTTTAATCTTCGAGTTCCATTTTTCAAATTATTTTTCACCATTCCAATGATTTGTACCTTTTTTCTAACGATTATTTCAATACTTTTCTATGATATTTAACTAATACGTAGCATGACGACGTGCAGCCATATTGATTTTAACGAATATTGTAAGCAAAAACAAAATCATGTTCCAGTGCAGCCAAAATAGAGTATGTACTAATTAACTGTAAATATATACTTCAGAATTGCAGAACTTGCTATTTTTTTTATTTTTTTATTTTTGCATTGCATTCTTTCACAGATTAGAGTAATTAAATTGTGTTAGGTTAGCTTTTAGGTTTGATTTTTTCAGGTTAGAGTAATTAAATTGCACCACATGTTGTAAAGTATGTTATATTAGTGGAGAAGTGAAATTTGCACTTTATAAGAGTTAATTTGACCGAAATGAATTCAAAATTTTGCAGTCTCGTGTTTTTAATTAAAATCAAAATATTTTAAATAGTCTAAATTTGGTCTTATTCAATTAAACTGAAACTTTTAGCAATCTTTTATATCTGGCGCCTATTTTCCTAACATTAAATCTGAAAAATAGACGACATTGTTTACACAGTACTCTACATAAAATATTCTAATTACTTCTTGAAGAATGATATTATATAGACCTAATGGAAATGGAGAGTTAATGACAAATGAGGAAAATTTTGAAGAAGTGGCTCAATTCAAATACCAAGGAACAAAAATCACAAACAGGAATGAGATGCACAAAGAAATTAAACATAAACTCAATTCTGGAAATGCATCCTATTAAGCATTACAGGAACTCTTGTCCTCCCTACTACTCAAAAAACTTTAAACTGAAAAAAAAAACGTAAAAATCGGGTTCGATATTGCCAGTGAATTAATGAGATAGTCTTGAATAATGATTTTCGCAGGTGTAATTCAGTAACAATATCGAACCCGTAGGTTCATGGCCGCATTGACATAAGCCCTTTATACATTCCTATCGTGAAGTAATATTTTCTAATTATCCCCTGTACATACTACTTCCCTCAAATCATGGTTAATATTATTCTCCCACCTCATTCTTGGCCTACCTACTGGACGCTTTCCAACTGGTTTTCCTACAAGCAATTTCGATACCCCTTTTATTCTCCATTCATGTCACATGCCCTGCACACTACATTCAACGACAAATAACTGTTCTTACTATATCTGATTTCACATTAATATCACGTAGCTGACTGTTATGTAATCTTCTTCATTCACCTGTCTGATCATCTCTCTTTGCTCCAATTTTCGTAATAAATTTATTCTCAAATACTCGTAATATTTTCCCCTGATTAAAGTAAGATTTCATTTCCATATAATATAACTGGAAGAGTAATCGTTTTATATATTTTCAGTTTAACGATTTTTTTAGAGAATTTAGGACAAGAGTTACTATAATACATAATAACAGGCATTCCTACAATCGAGTCTATGTTTAATATCTTTGTGCATCTCATTCTTGTTTGTAATTATTTGTCTTAGGTATTTGAATTCAGTCACATCAAAATTTTCCTGATTTCTCACTAACTGTAATTGTATTATGTAATGTATTTCTATGTGTGACCACAGTCTTATATTTAGATTTGTTGATGCTTACATCCAGCACTATCAAATATTTTAGATTATGAAATCAAGTAAAGCTGGTAGTCTATATTTAGACCATCTCCTCTACTTTACATATTGTCATAACATTAATGAAATTGTAAAAGCATCGGTGCATTGTCCTGCATTGATTTTCTACAAGTTTGGATTCCAATGCTTGAAAATATAAAAAAATTCAAACTCATATTTCAGAGAATGCAGTTTCCCCATTTTCCGCTCCAATTAAAACATTTGTTATTACCCATAATTCACTTGTCCTCATAAACCATTCATTGTGTTAAGTTTAATCAATTAGTCTGCATGAATGTTAACCGAGAATAAAAATAATCTTTTGTCTTTCGCCATAACCGTGACGTCATTAAATTGAACAACAGAGATTATAAAGTCATTAAAATGCGTATATAAGAGTACTACATGACACCACATACCACAAAATAAAATATAAAGAGAACGGGTTTATTCATATTTCACATAATCTAACTTTAATTTAGATCACCATGCCTTCTATTTAGTAATTGAACTTTATTATTATTATTATTATTATTATTATTATCATTATCAGTATTATTATTATTATTATTATTATTATTATTATCATTATTATTATCATTATTATTATTATCATGATTGTTATTATTATCATTATTATTATTAGTTTTATTATTATTATTATTATCCTGGAGTCAGGGAAAATGTTTATACATGAAGGAAAAACTTTACAGCCAGATTGGATGGACCGACAAAATTGGCTATTAGGAATCGGAGGATGTCAAATACATTAATCAACCGATGATCTATTATTATTATTATTATTATTATTATTATTATTATTATTATTATTATTATTATTATTATTATTATTATCACCATCATCATCTTCTTGTATCTTGTAAGCCCAAGTTTCCCTTAACAGAGATTTAGGCGTTCTCCCCCTACAGGGAAGAATTTGAACGATACTAATTTAGTTACACTTGTTTTCGTATAGATGTCATTTAAGTGGTCCGTGGACAGCGTTCCGCCCTATACTGACATCTAGGAAACCAAGATAGTACTAGGAAGGGAAATTTCGGTAAATTTTGCTTAGAGACCTTTTCATTCAGGCTTAAGGATCTTTTACGAACCTGAAAATCTTGAGACTCGGGACCCACGGCTTAAAGTCCCTCCTGGAGGACTTGCTCCTTGGATTTTTCCAACCTAAAAAAATACATCGATCCCGGTCGGGTTTGAACCCGCGACCCTCGGGACCAGAGATAAGGAGCATAACCACTAATCCACCGCGATTATTATTATTATTATTATTATTATTATTATTATTATTATTATTACTATTATTTGATGTGGTAACGCAGGATACCAAAGAACCGATAAAAAGGAAAACGAAGATATAAGAACAGAACTTAATATATTTAATATCTGTGAAAGAATAAAATATTATCAAAATGCTTATCTTCTTCTTCTTCTTCTTCTTCTTCTTCTTCCTTCCAAGTATTAGGCCAAGGCCTGTTACGATCCTATAGAAAATTTTCGCTCCAGCGTTTTGATCCTTCCGGGAAATTCTCATATAAGACTTGAAAGCATAATAATAGTCCCTTCGATTGGTTGCTGGCCAAAGGAAGGCAAGACCAGTGATGGGGCTGCCATCTTATAGCCTCTGGTCAGGCTTTTCTTGAGAAGAAAAGAAAATAAAGGAAAGAAGAAATGGAAGAAAAGAAAGACTCCCTAGCCCTCGGATGCCCTAATAGCGAGGGGGTCGAAAAAACAAGAGTTAACCAAGAGAGGTTAGATAATAAAGTTAAAAGAGTGCAAAACACAAGGAAGTGGAAGAAATGTTTTACTCGGCTTGGGCACCTTGTGGTCGCCATCCACATATCCCCTAGATCAGGACCCCTGAGGGGCAAAATGCTTATCTTCAGCACGTATTAGGAATGAATGAACAGCGTATACCAAGAAGAATGTATAATTATAAACCAAAAGGGAGAAGAATGCTTGGGAAGACCATTGAAGAGATGGAAGGACCAATTCGACCTATAATGAGATCGGAACAGGCCATTGGGCTTAATCCTAGTTGTTGATGATGATGATGATGATGATGACGACTAAAAATAACGAAGAGCGATAGTTTCTTTTATTTGGGATCAATTATAGAGAAAGATGGAACATCAAATAAAGAAATAGCAAAAAGGATTAGTTATGGAATAAAAACCATAGGAACGTTACATTCTATATCATGGAGTAAAACATCATTAACAGAACAAAACAACTAATTTATAAATCCATACTAGAAAGTGTAATGCTACATGGATCGGAAGTTTGGACAATGACACAGCAACATGTCAACAGAATAACTGCAGTTGAAATGGATTTTTTGGAGAAGAGCTGCCAGAAAATCTCGACTGGAAAAAATTTAGAAATAGAGAAATTAAAAATGGATGAATGGCAGAAAAAGTATTAATGGATGAGATTGAACACAGAAGGATAAAATTGTATGGGCACGTAAGAAGAATGCAGGATGGAAGACTACCAAAGGCAATCCATACATGAAAAATTGAAAGAAGGAGCAGAAAAGGAAGACCAAGAACAATCTATTATTATTATTATTATTACTATTATTTTGAATCAATTTTGTCTATTCTACTACAGGAGTGCTGTTATACAGGTAACAAGTGACTGCTAGCGTTAAGTTAGCCAATATTATAACAAACATTGCTGTTATCAAATTCCTTCTCTTCTTCTTCTTCTTCTTCTTCCTTTCATGTGATAGACCTAGTGGTCTGTTACGGTCTCAATCCAACGTTTGAAGGGTCTGCCCAGAGATCTCTTGCCTGGTGGCTAGTAATTTAAGATCTGACGTGGTATTCTTGTTCTGCTCATTCTTCGTACGTGAGATTTCCAGTTGTTTCTGTATTTTTGTACATATTCCATGACTGATTCTGTGTGTAATTCTTTGAGAATCTCAGAATTCCTTTTATGGTCTGTTCTTGAGTAGCCCGCAGTACGTCTCATAAATTTCATTTCTGCCGCAGTTAGTCTTTGTTCATCTACACTGCGAATTGTCCAGGCCTCACTGCCGTAACATAATATGGGTCTGGCCAGTGTTTTATAAATTTCAAATTCCTTTATTCACTTATTGCTATATTCTTGTATCACATAATATTCTGTATTCATTTCGGTGTTTATATGCCATCTTGCCAAAATAAGGAAATGGAAAAACACACAATTTATTATTGCATTAAGTTAATAATTAGAGAAATATGTACGTTTGATTTAAAAAGTGAGGAATACTTAAAATGAAGTAAAGCTGAACTCAAAGTTACCTAAAATCAGCAAATTAACAATTGTTGTAAGGGGTAGTGACGTGTATATAATCTCTCCTACCCAATTCTCATCCTCACCTTCTCGTGGTACAACTCGTTTTCACAAACGAGGCTCTGAAGACCGAGTCACAGCGGTATAATCTTCCATCGGGTACTGAGTAAATGGGGTATCCTAACGTCTGTCCAGAGACTAGAAGGTAGCAGCCCTACTACTGGACTACTTAGCGTCGAGCCAGTAACCCGTCCTAAGGAATTTCAACACTACTTTCAAAACTCAACACGAAGAAATCAACCTGCAGGAAGAAGACCAGGACGTCCACTCAAAATACTTCTGGATGGTGTTTCTCTTGAGGCCGAAACAGGTCAACAAATGGCCTAAATGTACTATGATGATGATGTATTAGTCATTCCTCAGACAGTGTATCACAAAACCTATTAACAAACAATTAAGACTCAAATGCCTCGTCATCTAATTAGTGACGCGCATGAATGGATTAACAATATTCACTCTATCCATATCTACTATCTAATAATACTATTCTGGTGTCCTAACTCGCCCATTTTCTCACCCTAACTTGCCCAATACTGTAGGTGGACACCTGGAATAGAATACACTTATATGTTATTAGACATGTTGGCAACCGGCTCTACCGGAAACATGTGTTGTCACATTGGCCAATATGACGCTAGCAGTCACTTGTTCTCCAACCGAATATTCACAAAAGGAGCGATGCCATTAGAATAGCCTTCATTTTATTTAGGTTAGAAAATAGGCAAGTTAATGTACACCAGATTAGTTTAGAGCAGCGGTTCCCAACCTCTTTCAAACCGCGAACCTCTACCACAAAGATCTAAGTTGGGTGAACCACTGACTTTTAAATATACATACAGTAGACATACATCCGTCCATAGTAATTCTGCCCGAAGGCAGGTCCTTCACTGCAATCATAGCATTTTCATGCTATGCTTGCAGCTTTACTAGGGAATTGTGTAGGTGTGGTAGCTTCCCGTTGCTTTCCACACCGGTGAAGGATGATGATGATAATGATAATGGTAAGGATGATAATGATAAGGATGATGGCCATATGATTTCGGGGACCGTTTGGGCCTTAAAGTTTTCTTGACATTTGTCTTACAGGTGAGGAAAAACCCCGATAAAAACCTCACCCAGAAAAACTGCCCAGACCGGGATCGAACCCGGGCCCGTTGCGTGACAAGGCAGCACGCTACCTCGAGACCACAGCGGTGGACAGTAGACATACATAAAATTTAATTCCAAGCAAAATCTTTATTAACCTTAAATTAACTTGACCCTTAACGGTTAAAACCTAAAGTTACTCTAGTTACGGCTTAAAAGTTACACAACGTGTAGGCCTAGTTGCTGCGAAATCAAATAAATTCCTAAATTAACACATAACTGAAAATCAGGCATACGTGGTAAATATTAATTTATTGTGGAAATAATGTGATAAATTTACGATGTTACACATATGCAAAAAGGGGTTAATTTAATTTTAAAATAATAATAATTTTATTATTATTAATATTATTATTATTATTATTATTATTATTATTATTATTATTACAATACTGCAGAAATAAAGGAAACAATAATACACCTGATCTCGAAACCCGCCATTAACGAAAAGTTTTGGCGAACCCCCCGGGTGTTCGCGAACCACAGGTTTGGAAACGAATGTAGAAAGTATATTGGATATCTGGTGTCCCACAAGGATAAGTTGGATATGATGTTTGTACGAAGACCAATGCACGTTTTACATTCCAAATATGATGATTTAGGTTAAAATTGCCTCAACTTCTCATTCACTTCTAAGCCCTTCTAGATTTTTTAGAAAAAATAACATTTAAAATTTTTCAGGTCGCATACTGCGAGAATAATTTGTGCGTTTTTTTTGTCAGTTTTTGTAGGTGCACTCTTAGCTTACAATATCCCAATATTTTTATTTAAGCTTTCTTCAGACGCCCTTGAAAAATACGAGCATGATTTTCAAGCATACCGAAAGAAAGATATAAAATAATGTTCCTTAACAATAACAATAATAATTAATGACCTGAGCCGAAAATAGCAACATTAAATAAAAATACTAACCAACCAACAATTCGATAGCTGTGTAAAACAATTTTCCTTAAGAAATCTCATCAATAAATAATGGTTTAAAAAAACTATAACAACACGCTTTATTAGAAAGCCGAACTAAAAAATTAAAAATAATTTTAATTTCCAATGCGCTTGGGATCAAATTAAAGTGGTCAACAAAACAATTATCTCCAACACGTCTAGAATAAATTAGAGTTATCTACAAAAAATAATCTATATCAATTAATATATTTGATAATGAACGGATATTGGTAAAAGTAAAGTCTCTAAGAAGAAAACGTAAAAATCATAAAAAGCACCCCACGCTTTTGATGGTAAAATTATTTTTTGCAGATAACTCTAGTTTTATTCTATATGTGTTGGAGATGATTTTTTTGTTGGCCACTTTAATTTTATTCCAAGCGCGTTGGAAATTAAAATTATTTTTCATTTTTCTAGTTCGGTTTTCTAATAAAGCGTGTTGTTTTAGTTTTTTTAAACTATTATTTAT
This sequence comes from Diploptera punctata, assembly GCA_030220185.1. Lineage (NCBI taxonomy): Eukaryota > Metazoa > Arthropoda > Insecta > Blattodea > Blaberidae > Diploptera > Diploptera punctata. The sequence goes on from JASPKZ010001094.1 coordinate 30,521, forward strand.
TTTTCATTTTTAGTTTGTCATAAATCAGATTCCCATGAAAATTTAATTGCTGACGATATTTTTAGTGTCTAGGCAGGAATATAATCATATATTTTTTAAATGATTATCTAATAGTTATTATAATATTTTTCAATATAGATAAATAGTTACAGTTAATCGCATCCTTCTCATATTTTTTGGATAAATTACAATGTGATAAGTTTACAAAATTGGGTGGGACGGACTAGGGCTAGTTTCATATTGTTTAGTTATTTATTATCAAAATGTAAAGTCTTATAATGCTGTCATTAATATTTTACAGAATAAGATAGAAAAGGAAATCTATTTAAATTCGATACTATTGTAATATGAGCTAAAAGTAATATTCTTCTAAAAAAATCCTCCGGGCCGGATTTGAACCAGCGACCTATGGATTACTGAAATTATATACCACTACAGTCCACCGCTCTACCAACTGAGTTACCAGAGGATATAATATTAATTTCTTACAACAATGGACTAAAAAGTCGATACGTCCGCAACCTATTACACTGGTCTTTATTTTTTTGATGTGCTCATGATCGTGGCGAGGATCTTAGAAAAAAATTAAATTTTTATACTGACATTGGTCCTTTACAAGTATACAAAGTTTCAAGTCGATCCAATGTTTTTAAGTGGGTGAAAATCGTGTTGAAATATTCCGTTTCATAGATACATACAGGTCAAGCTAATATAAAGCGTGTAATAAAACAAAATAAATGACAGTGAAGATAGAAAAAAAATCTTGTTTGTAACAATTAACTGCAAGGAATGTACAAAAAATTACAGTTTAAGACGGAATAAAATGAAGAATAGTACAGAAAGTACTTTAAGAGAGGAAAGAAGATTACAAGTATTTGAGAATAAAGCACTTAGGAAAATTTTTGGACCAAAGAGAGATGAATGAACAGACAGGTGAATGGAAAAGACTACATAACAATGAACTACATGGTCTTTATAGGAAGCCAGATATAATAAGAACAGTTAAGTCTCGTAGGCTAGCTTCTTGTAGGAAAGCCAGAGGGAAAACGCCCAGTTGATAGACCAAGAATGAGGTGGGAGAATAACATTAACTATGATCTGAAGGAAGTAGATTATACAGGGAATGATTGGAAAGCATTAGCTCAGGATAGGGATGTGTGGAGAGCTTATATCCGTGCGGTCATGAACCTACGGGTTCGATAGTGCCAGTGAGTAAGTATAGTACAGAAAGAGATTTTATCCAGGTCAAAAGCAATAAAAATAAATATCCTCAACACGTGTCCAACTCAGGGTAGGGTCTAAGAATGAAATGAGATGAAGTTCCTATAGAGGTCTGTGAACTACAAAGGTGCCGGCCGACCACTCCTGACGCACCGTCACACGGTCGGATGAACGAAATGAAACGAAATAGATTAAATAAATATGGAGAATTGGCAGGGGAAAACGGGAGAAACCCCGAGAAAATCATGCCCAAGGTTCGTTTCGTCCACCATGAAACCCACATGGAGTGGCCGAAACTCGATCTCGGGGTCCCAGAGGTGAGATTCGAGAGTCTAACCGCTTGCGCCACGGAGCACGCTCAATGTATTTGAAAAATATAGAAAAAAAAAGGAGTTTCATATGGTATGGGTACCTCATTCGAATGGAAGAGAATAGAATACCAAAGAAGGTATTTAAAGGAGAGGCTATAGTAAGAATGGAAGAGGTAGAAAAGAATAGATTACCTCAGAAGGTATTTAAATTGGAGGCTACAGCAAGACATGAAGATATAGACCAAAGAACGCGGGATAGATGTAGTAAGAAGTATGGAAACGATGGTTCTTAGGGAAGAAATTCATTGGACTGAGATCTCTGGTGACAAACCACTTTAGATTGAAAGAGAATCACTGTACTGTAGAATATTTCAAATAAATAATTACAATAACTAACAGACTTGTACTATCGAACCTCTAACCTCATGGCCACTCGGACACAAGCTCTCCATACATATCTGACCTGGGATGTTTTTTTAATCGTCCCCTGTATAATTAAAATCCTCAAATAACTGTTAATGTCATTCTTGCTCTACCTATTGGGCGTTTTTCATCTGGTCTCCATGTCAGTCTTTCATTTTCCGCTCGTACCACATGTTCTGCCCATCGCAGTCTAGAGACTTAACTGTGCTTATTATATCTGGTTTTCTATGAACATCATCAAGCTCACTGTTATGTAGTTATCTCCAATTGCCTGTCTGTTCATCTCTCTTCGGTCCAAAAATTTTCCCAAGAACTTTATTTTCAAATACACGTAAATTGTTTCCTCTAAGGGTCCACGTTTCACATCCATATAATATAACTGGCAGAATAACAGTTTTATGTATTTTCAGTTTAATGCTTTTTTAAGAGAAGTTGGGACGATAAGAGTCCCTGTAATGCATAATAGCATGCATTTCCAGAATTGAGCCTATGTTTAATTTCTTTGTGCGTGTCATTCCTGTTTATATTTATTGTTCCTAGTTATATGAGTTCAGCCACTTCTTCAAAATTTCCAATTTGCCATTAAGTGCCCATTTTCATTATATAATACATTTTTATGTGTAATCATGTATATAATTTTATTGACATTTACTTCCAGTTCCAATTTCTTAATGCTACTCAATTTGTGTGTGTTGGCCCTTAGTATTTTTATATAATAGAAAATATTTTACAGAACTTTAAGAGAAAAGGGTCTGATTAAAGGGCAAGGATTTTAATGCACTAAAAGTTAAGATTACAACATATACCAGTATATATTATTCAATTGTTTGTTTCTGAAACCGAGACAAAAACAGTCAGAAGTCTAACTTTTTATACAACTTTATTCACGAGCATGTTCCATCATAAAATTATAATACTACATGCTAAAGTGTTTCAAATTACAGTATTATAAGTCTTACTTTACAATATATACACACAATATTAACGGAGTCTATTCGATGTTGATTGGAAGGAAAAACTTTGCAACCTCTTTTTAAGCACATTGCGGCACACGGATAAGTGCGATATTTGGCATAATTAAAGTTCATGTCGAGAAGGAGTACAGAAAAATAAAATGTATGTATAATATGTGTTACATAAATTTAAAAAAAATTAATTGTCTCTAAGGAATTTATGTGCATTATTCATTTGTTTATTTGTGTACTCATTCATTTGTTTACGTTTATACTGAAAGTGCATTGTTTATTCTGTATATACATTGTAAAATTTGACCAATATGTATTTATATATCATATTATATGCAGTTTATATTATATTATAATTTGTATGTACTTTGTATTTATATATCGTATTATTTTATATTATATTGAATTATATATTATATCGAATTATATAATATATTGCTTGCTCAATATATATCAGCTGCAAAAAGAAAATTGTGCAGCTGCAATGTGAATTGACTTACTCTTGCGTATTTATTATTAGTGGTTTAAAAAAGTGAGTTCATTTTATTATTTAAATTTAAAATAAACCCTGTCTAAATCTTGGTTTCAGTAATTTCATTACATTTTTTATATTTAGATACTTGCAGCTACTTCCAATATGCCTCGACATAGAACATTGACGGGTCGGAGTGAGAGACAAAGAAGAAGGGATATACAGCGTGTCCCATTCAAACCTCCCACATTTTAATTACTCATAACTCTCAAAGTATGCGGAATTATGAAATGAGCTTGGTATTAAAAGAAAGAGAAACTCAAAGAATTTTTGTTTTCATTGTTGCAGTTAATTCATCTGTCACATGTTGGACAATAATGACATAAAAGAAAATGGCAAGCACAAACTGTTTTCTGGTATGCATAGACGAAGTCAATAATTATAGTGCAAATAAATTACCGGAGAGAATATGAAGAAAATGCACCTGATGCGAAGACCATTAAGGCATGGCTTGAGAAGTTTCTGGCGACTGGAAGCGTTAAAAAAGAATCAGAAGGTGCTCGTACACGTGCTTCAGAAGAAAATATTGAAGAAATGATGCACATATAGAGATGTTTTAATGTGTGGCAATGAAAATTCTTTGAGTTTCTGTTTCGTTTAATACCGGCTTCATTTCATAATTTCGCATACTTTGTTAGTTATGATTAATTAAAATGTGGGAGGTTTCAGTGGGGACTCTGTATATTCCCGGACACACAATAACAGCACAAATGCAAATGTAAATAGTATAAATAGTATACACAGCAGCAAGTTGACTTACTCTCGCGTATTTATTTTTAGCGGTTTAAAAATGTGAGTACATTTTATTATTTAAATTTAAATTAAACCCTCTCTAATCTTGGTTTTAGTACTTTTATTACTTTTTTTTAATATTTAGATATTCGCACCTACTTCTATAATGCCTAGATACAGAACATTGACGGGTCGGAGTGAGAGACAAAGAAGAAGGAATATATAATCCAGTATACATAATAATAATAATAATAATAATAATAATAATAATAATAATAATAATAATAATAATAATAATAATAATAATAAGCCAAATGAAAATTTAAATAGTGTCCAAATTTAATGAATTGTGGTCTAATTTCGACCGCTGGCCGACCACTAGTATATACAAATTGTCAAAATTAATACCTTTTATGACATTCTGGAACGGTTTTAAGAGTTTATCAACTATATCATTATAGTTTATTGGCCAGTGCCCGCCAGCGCGTGTTATACAGTTTCTTAGTTTGAGTTTTTCGTTATTTAATATTGGTCATTCCCACATTAGATGGTCAACAGTTTGTGCATCTAATCGACAAAGGCACATCGGGTTATCTGTGATCTTAGATCTATGGAAGTACGATCGTATTTTGCCTTGACCCGTGATGATAATGGACATGTTTATATTAATTTGTTGTTTTTTAGTTAGCCAGCATTTCACACAAGGATGGACCAGTTTAGTTAACTGGCCTTTGGTTGAGGCTTTCTGCAGTTGAATGACGTGTGAATGATATAATCAACAATTTTTCAAAACATCAAGTAAATATTAACGCTTTTTAATTATAATCAGTCATAAATACTTTCAGATTAATTTGTGTCTGTCTGTATAAATTAATAGAGTAAACAAACTTAAAAATAGACTAAACGCTAAGTGGTCTCTGGGGTCCACTTTATCCGAATATGGAGGTTAAAGTGGACCTTTCTTGTAACGTAAAAAAGTTTATAAATTATGAAGATGTTTCCATATTTGAATAAAATAACAATGCTATTTCATAGTTACACTAATGATAATTACTGCAATTAAACAAAATTCAAATCCCTTAATTAAAGAAAACAAACAAATTCAAAACTGGGGTCCAAATTACCCGAAGTTCCTCTATATATACATATTACTTTTACTGCATTAAAATCCTTGCCCTAGTGATTATATAAACAAAAGCACGTTTTGACGTCACAATGAAAACACGTTACTCACCAAAGTAAGAAGTAACCAGACAGACTGCAGGAATTATCACATGAACTGTTCGGTGACTTCACACACAAGCTTAAATGCCCCGAAGTCAGCTAAAACGAACGGTTAAAGCGGGGACGCGTCTACTCATCCGACGCCGGCACCTTGAGTCGCGAATCTGACACTTGGACAGACTGCTCGCGCCTCCACCAGCGCCTCTACCGGGCGTCACAGGCATTCACAAACGGTTTGAGGCTAAAACCGCGGAGATGCAAATAATACACATGCAAGTGATGTAGTTCTCTAACAACTGTTATTTTCACCGCACTGAGACGCCTATGGCACAATTATAACTTTATTCTTGAAAAATGTTCCATTCTCATAACCAACAACATTTTGTTCATTCCCGTTATTAGAATTTGCTACCGGTGAAAATTAAACACACTCTATCGAGTAACACTAAGAAATTGGGACTGGAAGTAAACAATCCATCCATAGTAATTCTGTCCGAAGGCAGGTCTTTCACTGCAATCATAGCATGTTCATGCTATATTTGCAGCTTTACTAGGGAATTGTAGGTGTGGTAGCTTCCCGTTGCTTTCCACACCGATGAAGGATGATGAAGATGATGATAATGATAAGGATGATGATGATGGCCATATGATTTCGGGGACCATTTGGGCCTTAAAGTTTTTTTTCTGACATTTGTCTTACAGGTGAGGAAAAACCCCGATAATAACCTCACCCAGAAAAACTGCCCCGACCGAGGATCGAACCCGGGCCCGCTGCGTGACAAGGGAGCACGCTACCTTGAGACCACAGCGGTGGACAAAGTAAACAATAAAACAAAACATATTATCACACACAGAAATACATTATATAATGGATATGAAAATTTAATAACAAATTTGGGAAATTTTGGAAAAGTGGCTGAATCCAAATACCTAACTAACTAACTAACTAACTAACTAACTCTCTGGCACTATCGAACCCGAAGGTTCATGGCCACGCGGACATAAGCTCTCCATACATCCCTATCCTGAGCTAATGTTTTCCTGTATAATCTACTTGCTCAAATCATTGCTAATGTTGTTCCCCCACCTCATTCTTGGTCTACCAACTGGACGTTTTCCCTCTGGTTTACCATGCGTGCTATTATTCATTACAGGGACTCCTTTCAAAAAACGTTAAACTGAAAATACATACAAATATTATTCTACCGGTTATATTATATGGATCTGAAAAACTGACACTTCCTTTAAGGGAGAAGAAATTACTACAAATATTTGAGAATAAATTTCTTAGGAAAATTGTTGTGCCGAAGAGAGATGAACAACAGAGAGCGTCATAGGGAACCAGATGTAACAAAATGGCAGGACATGTGGCATGAATAAGGACTGCAAGAGTGTCATGGAACTCATTATACGAAAACCAGAGGGAAAGCGCCCAGTTCGTAGACTAATAATGAGGTGGGAAAATAATATTAACATCATTTGAGAGAAATAAATCATACAGGGGATGAATGAAAACATTAACTCGTGATAAGGATGTATGCAGACCTCTTGTCCGCGCGGCCATGAATATATGATTTCGATGGTGCTAGCGAGTTAGTTAGTTAGTTAATATTATCGGCACTGTCGAACACACAGATCTTGCTCTACATAATTATATCCTGAGGTATTGTATTCCAATCATCCCCTGTATAAATTATATCCAACAATCAATCGATAATGTTATTATCTCACATTAACCTTGGTCTACCTACTGGGTCCTTCCCTCTGGTTCACCTAACAGAAGTTACCATGTCCCTCTTTCATTCCCCATTCGTGCATTTTTTTTTACCCATTGCAGTCTGAAGGGTTGTCTTAAGTTTGACGAAACGATGGGGAAGTTCATGCCTCAATACCACAGCCAACAGCCCGGAAATCTTCTTCAACGTCATCAAACTAATTCCGGCCGTGAAAGCCTAAATCAATATATTAGTTCAATAATTCATCCAATCTGTGGCTGAATTCAAATAACTAGGAACAATAATCACAAATAGGAATTAGATGCATAAATAAATTGTATATAGGCTTAATTCTGGAAATATGTGCTATTATGCATTACAGAAACTCTTGACGCCCCAACTCCTTTCAAAAAATGTTAAACTGAAAATATATGAAACTATTATTATACCATTTATATTAATTTAAGGGAGGAAAGGATATTACGATAATTTGAGAATAAATTTCTTAGGAAAAGTTTTGGACCAAAGAGAGATGAACAGAGAGGTGAATGGAGAAAACTGTATAACAGTGAACCAAGTGGTCTTTATAAGAAGCCAGATATAATAGGAACAGTTAAGTCTCGTTTGCTGCGATGGGCAGGACATGTGGCACAATTGGGGAATGAAAGACGTGCATGGCGGCATCTTGTAGGAAAACCAGAAGGAAAACGCCCAGTTGGAAGACTAAGAATGAGTTGGGAGAATAATATTAACTATGATTTGAGGGAAGTAGATTATTCAGGGAATGATTGGAAAACATTAGCTCAGGATTGGGATGTATGGAGAGCTTGTGTTCGCGAGGCCATGAACCTATGGGTTCGGTAGTGCCGGTGAGTCAGTTAATATGTTATTTCTTATTATTTTTTATTCTGTGTCGGTGGACAGTTAAAATTATAATAAAAATTTAGTTACTTAGAAACACATGTAATTCCACTTAGTCGGATTCTAGTTGTTAAGGCAACTCCATGTTACATTTTTATTATTTCTTCCTAACAATTGAAAGTTAACAAATAAGTCAAAACCTAGAAACGGTTAATCATAATGGTCACTTTAAAGAAGCGCAAATTATTTCAACAGGATTAAACATGACGGATGCACAAAAAGGTACGTAATTTACTGCTGGGATAACAACCTTCAGTTTCCGGTGAAAGCCTGACTGCTGTTGAGGAAAAGGACCAGTAAATTATTCGACTATATATATTACATGTATAATACATTATTATTGTAATATAAAATCGGTGGGTAACGGTCTCTAGTACAGCCAGATTGGTTCCAGAGAGCGGGACGGTAGCGATAGGAGGAATTGTCCGTGGCGGTCTCGTTTTATGCAGTGGAGTATACTTTCTTCCACAGAGGGGAATTAAACACGCCACTGAAGTTAATTTACGTTTGTGGCGTGGGGTTAGGCGACGAGTGCATGTTAGTTAGTTCGAGTATCTGGCTGCTGTCACGTGGTCAGTGAGTCCCCAGGCCACAATCTGTGCTCCTGCGGCCTCTCAGCGCGAAAGCGCAGCCCAACCGTGTGAGAGGCTAGTGGAGCTCATGGAAACCAGTGGCAGACGGGCACTGCTGGGCCACGGATAATTTCCCGGTTCCCCACAGGCGGAGGAGTTTATATGGCCGGTTGAGCTAACTATAGCCAGTTGGGTAAGAGGGATGGGTGGCTTGGCTCCCGGTTTGAGATAGGGGTTCAGGTTGTTATCTTAACAGTTTATTTATATATTCAAATCATTTCGGCTTAATTTAAAAGTGGTAATGTTATTTGTGATTACCATTTTTTTTCACAATTTCACGCTGATATCGCTGAAGATAAGAAAAACCAACGACAATGACCAACCGGCGGGTTGGGACACCCCTACAATGTGCAAGATCAACGGAGTTATATGGTTTATTTCTCGACACTTGAGTGTCCAGAAATAAACCGGTGGACTGGGCGCACTCTTATCTTCACAAAAATACTGATACCCAAACCATCAAAAGTCAGTCAAGCAGAAATGACGTAAACAAAGTGAATTAGTCACCAAGTCAATTTCATGTTTAGAAATAAATCCTGAATCAAATTGGTTTTACAGTTTTAACAAAAATAAGATGGCGACATGACCAACAACACTTATTATTTCTCCATACCAATACATACAATGGATTCACCTTCTGAAATCTATCATTTATCTTCAATTAAATTTATTAATTTTTAGCAAATATCTTACTTACTAAAATGAATACACATAGTGAAAAAATTATGCATTACTCATGTGGTATACACATAACGGAATCTCAGAAATTAAAAAATGAACTCGGCGGAAGGGCCTCTTTCTTTTTAAACTTTTCCTCGATCCGTATCATGTTTTTACAACACTCTTATCGCAAAATACTATTTTATTTCTTCTCAATTTATTATGCATTTCACTAGTGTTGTACTTTATAAACATTATTTTAATATATTCATTAAAAATGCAGTTGAAATTAAAATTGCTGTATAACTTGAAAGGTGTTTCTACGTCCTTTTTTCATCTTGACCTGTATCTATCTATGTAACGAAATCTTTCAACGCGATTTTCTCCCACTTAAAATAATTGGATCGACTTGAACTTTGTATAATTTTAAAGGACCAATGGCAATACAATAATTTGTACCAAGTCATTCACTCAGCCTTCTTTGCATAGAGTAACTGAATAAACTGATAAATGCCAATGCCAGGCAATTAAACTCATAAACAATCGGAATGACCATTGGAGGAAGCAGTTGTCAGACTTAGGTCATGAGTATAATTAAATTAATCAGGGAAGCGAGTAGAATATGACTATGAAATGATAAATGGCAAATAAAATGATCCGATGAAATTAACATTAATGGGAACTAACTGAATAGTCATTAACAAGGTAGAGAGAACTCAGGTAATGCCATCCTTTCTTTTGTAAAGATGGAAGTGACCGACACATACACAAAGAGTTAGAATCTTGAAAAATATCTTTATTCTCAGGGTTTAACTGGCAATCTCTTGTGAGACAGAATTTAACAGCTCTGCATTGACAGTCAGAACACAATAATTTAATATATGACCGGGGATTCAACTTGGGACGAACTACGCCAGTAAAATGTGTTGAAAGAGAGAAAACTGTAGCGTTAGGGCCTATTAGAAGTAAAGATCAATGACCCAGGAAAAATCCAGTGACCTAAGTAACAAACTTGTGACCCGATTGTACGTGAAGCCAGCACGGATAGGGCCCAACCTCCGACGGCAAAAATCACCAATAACAAATTTGTAACACCTTCTCGATTATACTATAAGAATACATTAACCAAACATATTGTTTGTTACGTGTTCCCAAGCACTGATCTCATGTCCACGAGGTCGATATAGTGGGAGAAACTAATTTACGTAATAGGCGAGGGAGACGAACCTCAGACACTTGTGCTTGTGCTCCGGTCCTTGCCCACATCTTCGTCAAACACTGGCAGCATGGTCACCAGCGGTAACTTAAACTTAAGAACTTAGGATTTTCACCGAAGTATCTGAAGTATCGGGACTTATACATTTTTATTAATCGCAAGGATAATTTATAGTATCCGCGAGTAAAATAAGACGCAGAAATTCTCTCGACTGTTAGTAACCACGTAACAGTTTAATCGATCATAGGGAATCGACTGACTATTTAAACTTCATAAATTAATATATATATATATATATATATATATATATATATATATATATCAGTGAGCTGGTACGCCATTGAATAATTATTAACGCGGCAATCCTACAATAAACGCCATTGCCGATTGTGAGATCAGTGCGAAGGAAAATAATTAAACTATGTATAGTGTTATCCATTTCGAGTGCTTTTCCAAGACATAATAAATCACATTCAACACAATGTACTCGACACAATTAATTATGCCCGACGAAATCCACGTGGAATCCCTGAATAAGAACCTCATGCCTACCGATATTTAAATCTGAACAAACCGAGTACCCAAATTCTCCAGTGAACCGGTGAAGTCCTTTATAAATCCAGCGCCCACCAAATCCTTATTATCCAAATAAACCTGGGATTGACCTATAACCCAATCACATATTACCCAACATTGGGGCATATGCAATATCCCTGTCCGAAATTTCATATTTTTTTTAAAGTCCTGGCCAGAACCATCAGAAAATAAAAAAAAATTGTCTGTGTAATTATGTAACGGAATCTTTCAACACGATTTTAATTAAAATCATTGGATCGACATGACACTTTGTATACTTGTAAAGGACCAATGACAATACAATAATTTGATATTGTTTTTTTTCCAAAATCATGGTCACAATCATCAGAAAATAAAAAAAAAGTGTTCGTGTAATTATGTAACGATTTTCACCCATTTAAAATCATTGGATCGACTTGAAACTTTGTATACTTGTAAAGGACCAATGAGGATGCAATAATTTCATAAATGTTTCTAAAATCCTGGCCAGAATCAGCAGACAATAAAAATAATAAACCGGTATAATAGGTTGCGGAATTATCAACTTCTTACTCAATCGTTGTAAGACCTCAGTTGGTAGAGCGGTGGACTGTAGTGGTATATAATTTCAGAAATCCATAGGTCGCTGGTTTAAATCCGGCCCGGAGGATTTATTTTAGTAGAGTATTACTTTTAGCTCATACTACAATAGTATCGAATTTAAAGATATTTACATTTTTTATCTTATTCTGTAAAATATTAAAACTGAAAAATAAAAATTAGATAATGGTTTTAAAAAACTAAAACAACACGCTATATTAGAAAACCGAACAAAAAATGAAAAATATATTTAATTTCCAATATGCTTGGGATAAAATTAAAGTGGTCAGCAAAAAAATCATATCCAACACATCTAGAATAAAACTAGAGTTATCTACAAAAAAATAATTTTACCATAAAAAACGTGCGGTGCTCTATATCAATTAATATATTTGATAATAAGCATATATTGGTAAAAGTAAAGTTTCTAAGAAGAAAATGTAAAAATCATAAAAAGCACCCCACGCTTTTGATGATAAAATTATTTTTATTTTTGTAGGTAACTCTAGTTTTATTCTACATGTGTTGGAGATGATTTTTTTGTTGGCCACTTCAATTTTATCCTAAGCGTGTTGGAAATTAAAATTATTTATCATTTTTTAGTTCGGTTTTCTAATAAAGCGAGTTGTTTTAGTTTTTTAAATTATTATTTATTTTAGGATATCTTTAGAACTTTTTAAATCCTCAACTTCTGAGCGCTAGTTACAACCAAGCACTGCTAACGAGTTCCCAAGGTATCTGAATTATTTTATAATGATTATCATCTTTAGTATGAATGTGTGTGTGTGTGATTGATTGTTTTTCGTCTTAATGTTGTGTTGTCTCGGAGGAAGCCCTGGCATTGCGCTGATTATTCATTCGGAAACGTTCTTCGTGTCTTTTTGTGGTCAAAAAAGTATGAGTGCGATTCACAGTTAAATTCTTCTCCCAACAGGTCACACCACTGTAAGGCCCGAGAGGCGTGTTGAACGAAAGAAGTACCTAAAATGCGAGAGGCTAAACTGTGATAATGGATGGGATTATCTTTACATATGTATGCATGTATGCATGTATGTATGTATGTATATATATTTATTCTCTTCTTGTATTTGTCACTGAACACCTCCTAAACTACTGGACCGATTTGACGATCTTTGTGCGTCTGTTTGGTTCCCTAGATGGTATAGATTCACAATTGGACCCTCTAAAACCATTAACGGCAGGAATTCACCTGAAGTCAAAATTAAAAATCGCTCTAGCGGGGTAATTTGTTTATGTTTCCCAACGAAACTCAACATATCCCATTAAAATTAACCGAGATAGGTATTATCCAAACATGCGCGAAATCCGACAAATTAGAAGTGGATATTTTCCTAAAACACGAAATTAAAAACTGTATAAATGACTGGACCCATTTTGATTAAATATTTTGCGTGTATTTGAGTGGATCCCTGGATGGTTTAGATTCACAATTGGACTCGTTACGTGGAGCTGCGATTAGGTTATAGTTTATTTATGTCAGGTGTGTAGTCGTCTGCATTATCGACATATTCCGCGCGAAACAATGTGATGTACGCTTCTTTAGCCACAACAAATGAAAGTGAGTTTACTTGCGATCTTATTTAATAATATCAAATTACGTCTTTATTAGTGAATTTTATGGTAAAAAAAGTAACATTTGTATCGTAAGGCCATAGGTGTAACGTTCGGGCAAGACAAGTCTGTCGGGTCCGCTAGTTTATTGTTAATAAATTATGTAAGTAATTAGTATCCGAGGATGAACACTGTGGTTTACTTGGGTATCCTAACTGTGTATAAAAACATATTTCTTTTTTCTCTGCGTATACTTATATATAAAATCAGAACATATTTTGAACACGTAGAATAGAAAATATTTGTTATAAGTTATTTTTCTTGAAGCTTATAAATCAGTGCACTGCATCGCTTGGTTTCATAATACATCACATATTTTAAGTTAAGTCGACAGCTTCCCCCGTTCTATAGTACCAGTATACAATATAGGCTATTTTTTCTTCAATTTATGTATTGCATTTGTAGGTCAAGAAATTCTCTACAATTCTCGCATCTCAATACAGACTGTAACGATTACAATACTGTAGGAAATGAAACCTATGTACAAGCACAGATATTAAAACTTCTTCACAATAAAAATCCTTCATGCAGGAATTGTGTAAACTAATTAAAATTAGAGTGAAACGGGACATAATGTGGAAAATATTGGAAAGGTACCAAGTACCCAATAATTTAATAAATGCTATAAAAAGTTTATAAGAAACCACATTTACAAAAGTAAAGTTAGATCATGGGAAAATAACAGATACATTTGAAATTAACCAAGGTTGAAGACAGGGATGTGCACTATCTCCATTACTGTTTATCCTATATCTGAATGAAATTGTCCAGGTGTGGAAAAAACTAAATCCCCCAGGAGTAAAAATATGTAGAGGAAACCAAATACAAACAATAATCTTCGCAGATTATCAAGTACTTCTAGCAGAGAATGAGGATGATTTGCAGAGATCAGTGTTTAAATTGCAGAATACCCTGGAAAAGTACAACATGAAAATATCTGAAAATAAAACCAAATCCATGGCAATCACTGGAAAGGGACTTTCGAGAGTAAAAATAATAATAAACCAATAGAACAAGTAACGCACTTTAATTATTTAGGTAATAATATATCACAGTTTCATAATCAAAAAGATGTGGAAACAAATTTAGAAAAATATAACAGACTAAATGGTGTAATTAGGAGAAATTTTGGAAAACAAATGAGGAAAGAAATCCAATTGAGATTTCATAATGACATAGCCAAACCTGCTCTACTATACGGAAGTGAATACTGGACACTTCGAGCAAAAGATAAATCCCGCATTAATAGTTCACAAATGAGATTCCTCCGATCACTAACTGGAGTAATTTTAAGGGATAGAATGAAGAGCGATGAGATAAGGATGCAGTGGAATAGTAGGGAAATGGTGGAACATATACAAAATTATCAGATTAAATGGTTCCAACACGTCCAGAGAATGTCAAATTCCCGTTTACCAAAGATGATTTACCACCTCAAACCTAAAGGAAAAGAGACCTCGGGAGACCCTTCAACCGATGGAAAGATCAGTTTTTGTAGTCGCAGAACGGGCATCATCACTCAACACTGCATACGGAAGAAGAAGAAGAAGAAGAAGAAGAAGAAGAAGAAGAATAATTGAAATCGTCAGAAATCGAATTCGTGGTCCAATTTATGCGGTTAATCTTACTTTATCTGGCTGGAATATGCCTATACATGGTTTCAAGGGGAAAAATCAGAATGTTTGAAACTGGGGTTTGAATACGGGGGATTTTTAGAATATAATAAGTGTTAAAACGATATCATAAATGCTTAATCAACAATGGAAGTCACTTTGAATATATTCAGAAGTTTATATATATATATATATATATATATATATATATACAGGTTCTAAATGAATTATACCGCAGAAATTAAACTACGTATAGAGGGGTATTATATAAGCAATTTGAGATAATGAACTGATGGTCTACGAATAAAGTTGTCCAAGTTATGATTCAATTTGTAAAATGGTTGGCACGCCACTGATGATTTCAAATTAAAATGAAAATAATATTATACAGAGACTGTAAGTGGCAACATGTATGCGCCTTAAGTCAGTGGTTATAGCATCTTACTACCATTGCAAATGTAAGATTGATGCATCACGATCTGAACTCCGTATAATATGTGTACACTTTGTTTTCGTTTTTCCTTTATTATGTATGTTGTAAATCGGTTACGTACGTACATTTACTTCTGGTTCAATTATTTATCCATTATTCTACATAATACGATACTGGAACGTCGGCGCAGTACTTGAGTTACAAAACTGTCTACTTAACGTACTGCACAGAGAATTGTTTGAATGGTTCTAATAATAATAATGCACATACTGGTTTTGCGAATGCAAAGTACAATTTTACTGCACAGTACTTATGTACTTATATGAACGATAGTGCAGTGATCACAAAAGAGATACAGTGTATGTACACATGACATACATAATGTTGTTGGGAAATAAACAATACATTTGAGTAAACCAAAAAAAAAAAAAAAGTAAAGCACCCGCAGACTCATTAGAGAAATTGTTCAAATTGGCCACCTCCATTCATCGGCGACTATGGATTCTCGTATGCCTACCCCGTACAAGATACCAGGTGTCTTGCGGATCACATCACAGCATGATGCGATTATGCGAGCAAACAACAGTTCATCTGAATCAATAGGGGTCGCATACACCAGTGTTTTCAGGAGTCCCCACAAGAATAATCAAGTGGACAGAGATCAGGAGAGCGAGGTGGCCACACTACAATTAAAGTACACCTCCATATTTCCAGCTGCCAGGATACACTTCATCCAAATGATTGCGTAGATTCCGGCAGAAATGGGGAGGAGCTCCATCGTGCTGAAAGCATATGTTAAGCCTGTTGTGAACAAGAATTTCTTCTAACAATCTAAGTAGGACGTGCTCTAAAAAGTCTTATAAATGACGACATGTAATCTCTGGAGAAGAGGATAGGGGCAAATTATGTGGTCAGAAATTACGCCCACCCATACGTTCACCGAAAATCTCTGCTGGTGACGCCTCTCAAATATGGCATGAGGATTTTCATAATCCCACACATGAATGTGCTTTGAGTTCACAACCAGCTCATTCCTATTAGATACTGCCTGATCGGTGAATAACATCGAGGAAAAGAAGTGCGGTGGTTGCAGCAAACCCCAATTACAAAATTGCACCCGTTGAGCGAAGTCACTGGCTGTAAGGCTTGTACTTTTTGCAGATGAAAGGGATAGAGCTGGTCTTCGTGACGGACTACCAATACACTTTGATTATTCGTGACCATTACACGTTGGGTAGCACGAGTTCTAGAAAAAGGATCCTCTCTCACCATATGAAGAACATTTTATTACGACATCTTTCACCGGCGTCTACCTTGTTTACCGTCAAGATCCCATGCTCCCGCAAACTCCTATCACCAGACTCGAAGGTTGTTCGGTGAGGAAGGTGTCCATTCGGATACCGCTCCGCATACAGGGGCAGCAGCTCTTCCACCATTACCTTTTGCTGCATCATAAATCAGATGCATATCGGCAAGTTCAGCATTTTTGCGCATGCCCAAACTGAACAAATTTTAGTGTCAACATATCAGAGTACATACGAAAGAGAGGGAAAAAAATTGACTGCCGTGATTTGAACCACCATAGTTCAAATCTCAAATCCATCGCATTATCCATTCAGCCACATGTTAACTACACGGATTCTGCATGTTTCACTCTAAGCTTAGTCTTTCAGTGCACGGATTCCACTGAATGCTGTCCAGTGGCGTGCAAACATCTGCTAAGTTTGAATTTTTAAGGAATTTGATAAGCCAAATATTTCATAAACGTTGTTAATGAATTATTAGCAATCAGGAACTCGGAATTAATACTAAGATCTGAAGTGATTCTAGTATAATTTTCTCTCCTATTTTGCTCTCCTGTCGATTTATCTGTATCAATTTTCGAATACTTTGATTCCCTATAACTCGCCCATTTTCTCGTGGACCATTGGTCCCTATCTCAAATTACTTGTATAATACCCATCTGGAAACAGTTAAATTTGTGCGGTATAATTCACCTATACCCTGCATATGTATATATATATATATATATATATATATATATTGTAAGCTACATAACTTTTTTGGTTAACTGAATTAAACTGCACCCACTACATTTCTTTTGCTAATCCGTAAACAGGCAAAACACTCTTTATTTTCGAGCCAGTCAATTAAATGTGTCGGACCGCAGTGAAAACAAACAGGGAGTTTTTAATTTCGGGCTTCAGGTAATCCCCGCAACTGTAATGCACGGATTTCGATATTTTTTGATGGAATGTCTTCCTCATTTTATTCCAATAGTACATACTGAGTTTCGTTGCATAAACACGAACATTACGTCCGATAGAGCATTATTAAAATTTTCGTTCCTTGCGAAATCCTTCTCCTGCTGGCGATTGTCCGATTTTGCTGATAAATTCTTTAATTGGTTGTTATATGGCGTTTTGGTTCCAAAAAAGCGTTACACAGAGGAAAAACCATAAGTGAAGTGCCAAGTAGGCAGCCAAAAAATCAGGTGAGTGAATAACATTAACTAAGATTTGAAGGGAGTACATTATATAGAGATTGATTAAAAATATTAGCTCAGGATAGGGATGTATGGACATATGTCCGCACGGCCATGAATAGATGAAAATATTAATATTATTATAATGACTATTTAACTCAATTCCCAAATGGGAGTCAATGACCAATCACGTTTCAATTAATTTTGTTTTACAAACAACCATAGTAGTGTTTCACCTCACTCTTTATCGATTTCTCTTTAACAGCTCCTGCATTTGTGATAAAGAAAGTTCCTCCTTTTTAATATTCTGAACAGGTGAGAGCATTATTTTTCTCCAACAAATACATTGCATATAGCAAATAATGAACAGATTCCGTGATTTTACCAAGTTGTTAACTAAAAAGTAATTAATAATCTATAATGTTGATTACAATACACGGTTTGATGTGTTTCAATATTTCTCCACTAGGGTACATTCCTACAATATTGCGATCATATTTGGCAGTAAATAACATGATCAAGTTGCACGTTTGTTTGTTTTTTTTTACATTGACGTTTACATTAAATATATAAATATTTAAAGTACCGGTAAATAATGACGTTTGAGTAAACAGCTTAATGTTATTCGTTAAATACTCCTAACAGATTCTACTCTTGATCCCAAATCCTCTAGATAAATTGGAAATCAGTCGTGGCATTACTTATAATAATGTTTCAACCGATCATTCTATTTAATAAACTAATTTCACCTAAAATATTAATTATGATTCGATATTGCCAGTTAGTTACTTAGGGATTATAATTTAATGTACGAACGATTTTTATATTCACGTCCCGGATTCTTTACTATTACAGTGAAATTTAAAACTTAACACAGACGTTAACTACAAGAATATGCAGTAACTCTTCATAAATAATTCGTATAAAATGCAGTGTATTTTTTATGACTGAAGTGCGTAAATGTCTCCCATTTTAAACCTAAATTGTAAACTAAGATTTTGTTAAAAATAACACTAGGAAAGAAAGTAAGAAAAGATACATATTAAAAATTTTATAAAGTATTGGCTGTGCCTGCAGTATTGTATGGCTCAGAAATATGGACTCAGAATAAACAGTCAATTAAAAGAATGAAAGTAGCAGAAATTAAATATTTACGATTTGTGGCAGGATATACTTCAATGGATAAATAACGAAGTGAAGATATCCGTAAAGAACTACAAATATTCAGTTTGACAGATAAAATGGAACAGTATAGGAGAAAATGGAATGAACATGTTTGCAGAATGAGCACCAACAGATTGCCTACGAAACGTATGTACTATCAATCTTGAGGAGGAAAAAGAGATCGGAGACGCCCACGAAATAGATGGATACAACAGCTATAATATTTGGAGCTGGAACGAACCATAAAAGATGTAATCCTTGCAAGATGAAGAAGATTTTCTTGATAAAAACTGTGGAGTTTTAACTGAGGATAATAATCAAACCTCAAAATTAGAGCAAATGTGAAATGTTGACGAAGTGAGGAGTGTTAAGACAGTCTCGAGTTTAATCTCGTATTTCAAATAAATGCTCGTACAGAAGCTACCCGGAGAGAAACATGAAAAGAGGAGTGTCGAGAGATCTGGGAATTCTTTCTGCTACTTCTCTAATTTGAGAGTTCTTATTGCACTATGTTCGCGTGTAACACCCAAAATCGATTTCAAATTCAGGGAAAAACTGAAGTTCACACAGCCCACATATGTTCTTCTTCATCAATAGTCGCAAATTATGCCTTTGTAGACCTGTTTCGGCCTTCCTGATCGACGATGTCCTTTGTGCTTATTTGCATCATTATTTCTTTCGGATTCTTGAATTATCCATCATTTTTACATGTTAAATTTATGTGTGTTGAGTTTTTTCTTATGTGGATGCGAAACATGGACTCTTACTTTAACGGAGGAAAGAAGATTACGAATAGTTGAGAATAAAGTTCTTACAGAAATGTATGGGCCAAAAAGGTATGAACAGACAGGTGAATGGAGAAAATTACATAATAGTGAGCTACATTACATGTATAGGAAGTCAGATATAATAAGAACAGTCAAGTCTCTTAGACTGCGATGCCAGGACATACGGCACATATGGGGGATGAAAGAGGTTCATGGAAGCTTCTTGTAGAAAAACCAGAAGGAAAACGCCCAGTTGGTAGACCAAGAATGAGATGGTAGATTATACAGAGATGACTGAAACCTTAGTTCTGGTTAGGGATATATGGAGAGCCATGAACCTACGGATTCGACAGTACCAGTGAGTTAGTTAGTTAAGGTTTGGGTGGTTTCCCTTAACTTTAAAACTAATGTCGGAATGGTATTTTCTTGATCTCCACCAGGTAAATTAAAATTTTAATCAATTTTTTATTAAATAGGAAAATTGTCCATTATATTATTAGTCGGATAAGGCAATAAGCTACATGCCGGAAGGTCAGGGGGTTCGAATCCCAGTAGATCAGGGTCTTTAACTGTCCCATACCTTCTGGAGGCTCCATGATCCTGGGGTCCACTCAGCCTCTAACAGAAGTGTGCACTCGACGCTTGCAGTTAGGGTAAAGACGGCCATCACGCAGGGCTGACAACCCAGTTGACATCTCGTGCCGATTGACTAATAAGGTGGAAGATTTAACCATCTATTTTTATTTATTTATTTATTTATTTATTTAGCCTGGTCGAGTTAAGGCCATGTGTCCTTCTCTTCCACTCACCAGGGCAAACATATATTACATCAGAATATAACAATTACAATAAACTCTAATATTAAATACTAAATAAAAATTTGATCAAAAAGATAATATCCATTATATTACGATCTATAATACAACCAGTTAATGTTAGTTAAAATTAAGACTAAAACTAATAATAAAGTGTATACAAGCAAGACATATTAAATTTTCCCTGTCTAATGTTTATAAAAAACAGAAAAAT
Organism: Diploptera punctata; assembly: GCA_030220185.1. Classification (NCBI taxonomy): domain Eukaryota; kingdom Metazoa; phylum Arthropoda; class Insecta; order Blattodea; family Blaberidae; genus Diploptera; species Diploptera punctata. The sequence continues at coordinate 51,351 of JASPKZ010001094.1, forward strand.
AATGAGATATAGAAAACTAATTTTACTTTTGTACAATGTTTAAAACAAAACAAAAGAAAATATTTGTTAATCTTAATATTATTTTCATAGATGATTAAATTTATTAATCGTTAAAAGAATACTATCAGTGAGGTGTGTAAGTTAGTTTGTTATTAAATAATTATTTAATTTGTTTTTGAAGGATGTTATAGTTTGACAGTCTCTGACATAGGTCGGAAGGGAATTCCATGTTTTGGTAAGTGAGACCGTAAAATATAATTAATAATAAACAGTGTGATGAGGAGGGATATAAAGGACAATGTGCTGATGGGATCGAGTGTCAAGATTATGTGTGTCGGATAGTCTGATGAAGCGGCATGATAAATAATTAGGCAATGACGTGTGAAGGATTTTATAGAGAAGGGATAGGGAATGGACAGTTCTACGATCTCTTAGACGAAGCCACGATAATTGTTCCAGGGACGGTGTAACATGGTCAAATTTGCAAATACCACAAATAAAACGTGCGCAAGAATTATGAACACGTTGAAGTCTTTGAGTGTAAATAATATTTAAGTCTAAAAAGAGTGTCACAATAATCAAAATGGGGCATTGCTACTACCCCACTTGAGGTCCGTAATGAAATCACTTGGCCTAAATGTTTTTATATTCAGGATACAATAGTCACTAGTAACTGTGTCGTTAAATCCCTGTATAATTTATTTAAATAATACAGCGCTGGTTTTACTGAAAATTTCCAAATGTCTCTATTTGATTAACAACAATTTTCACAATAGTCACATATGATTGTCCTTTTTCAAATATTTGAGATGTCACACAGTATTACTTTCAAATCTTTTTTTTTTCTTACGAAAATATTTGGACCAAATACAGATAAACAGACAGGTAGGAAATGGAGAAAACTACATAACAGTGAACTACATGGTCTCTATAGGAAGCCGGATACAATAGGAAGAGTTAAGTCTCGTAGACTCCGATGGGCAGGACATATGGCATGAATGGGGAATAAAATATGTTCATGGAAGCTTCTTGTAGGAAAACCAGAGAGGAAAACGCTTAGTTGTTAGATCAAGAATGAGGTGGGAGAATAACATTAAATATGATTTGAGAGAAGTAGATTATAAAGGGAATGATTGGAAAATATTAGCTCTGGATAGGGATGTGTGGAGAGATTATGTCCGCCGGGCCTAGAACCTAAGTGTTCGATAATGCCAGTTAGTTAGTTAGGGGAAAACACCCAGTTGGTAGACCAAGAATCAGGTAGGAGAAAAACATTAACTATGATTTGAGAGAATTAGATTATACAGGGAAAGATTGGAAAACATTGCTCAGGATAGGGATGTGTGGAGAGCTTATGTCCGCGGGGCCATGAACCTAAGTGTTCGATAGTGGCAGTTAGTTAGTTACACTCTACTTCAAACGTCTACGCAGGAAGAGTTAATACACACAGTTGTCTAGCCTTGGGCTGGCATTGGACTCTCTTTGGTTGTTCGGTGAAATAATGAAGGAAACAGCCAATGAGAGTCATGGGTAAAGAACTGTGCATACTCTTGCTGCGTTAACGTTTGAAATATATAGTAGTTAGTTAGTTAATATGTTATTTCTTATTATTTTTGTTATTCTGTGTTAAAATTATAATAAAAATGTAGTTACTTAGAAACACATGTAATTGCACTTAATCGGATTCTAGTTGTTAAGGTAACTCCATGTTACATTTTTATTATTTCTTCCTAACAAATAAGTCATAACCTAGAAATGGTTAATCATAATGGTCGCTTTAAAGAAGCGCAAATTATTTCAACAGGATTAAACATGATGGATGCACAAAAAGGTACGTAATTTCCTGCTGGGATAACAACCTTCATTGACTATATATTACATGTAAAAAAAAAAGTAAAGTAATCCCACAACAGACCCGGAGGCCCTTGGGGTAGTAGGAGGTTAAGGCTCCCACTTTTTCTAGACAATCGGCACTTTATGTCAGCCGGGTTGTCAGCCCTGCGTGACGGCCGCCTTTACCCCCAGAACAAGCGTCTGGTACTCATTTACGTTTGAGGCTGAGTCGACCCCAGGGCCATAGTGCCGCCAGAGGGTTTGGGTCAGTTTAAAAATCCTGACCCCAACGGGACTTGAACCCTCGACCCTCCGGCTTGTAGCTCAGTGCCTTAACCACTACGCTACGGCGTGCCCCATATTACATGTATAATACATTATTATTGTAATATAAAATCGGTGGGTAAACGGTCTCTAGTACAGCCAGATTGGTTCCAGAGAGCGGGACGGTAGCGATAGGAGGAATTGTCCGTGACGGTCTCGTTTTATGGAGTGGAGTATATTTTCTTCCACAGAGGGGAATTCAACACGCCACTGAAGTTAATTTACGTTCGTGGCGTGGGGTTAGGCGACGAGTGCATGTTAGTTAGATCGAGTATCTGGCTGCTGTCACATGGTCAGTGAGTCCCCAGGCCACAATCGGTGCTCCTGCGGCCTCTCAGCGCGAAAGCGCAGCGCAACTGTGTGAGAGGATAGTGGAGCTCATGGAAACCAGTGGCAGACGGGCACTGCTGGGCCACGGATAATTTCCCGGTCCCCCACAGGCGGAGGAGTTTATATGGCCGGTTGAGCTACTATAGCCAGTTGGACAGTTGGATAAGAGGGACGGGTGGCTTGGCTCCCGGTTTGAGATAGGGGTTCAGGTTGTTATCTTAACAGTTTATTTATATTTTCAAATCATTTCGGCTTAATTTAAAAGTGGTAATGATATTTGTGATTACCATTTTTTTTTCAAAATTTCACGCTGATATCGCTGAAGATAAGAAAAACCAGCGACAATAACCAACCGGCGGGTTGGGACACCCCTCCAATGTGCAAGATCAACGGAGTAATACAGTTTATTTCTTGATACTTGAAATGTCCAGAAATAAACCGGGGGATTGGGCGTACTCTTATCTTCACAAAAATACGGATTCCCAAACCATCAAAAGTTCGTCACGCAGAAATGACGAAAACAAAGTGAATTCGTCAGCAAGTCAAATTCATGTTTAGATTTTTTTGGTTTACTCTTCCATTAATTGAATCGTGTGTATACAGTTACGTGTTGCAAACAAAGCAAACATCACGGCCGCTAGAGTTATATTTAAATGTTCACTTCGTATTAACCCCCATTCCTACTGGTCCGAATAACGAATTCGACATTAACTAACTCACTGACACTATCGAACCCGTAGGTTCATCATCGCTAGACACAAACTCTCCTTATTTCTTATCCTGAACTAATATATTTCAATTATCCCCTGCATAATATACTTCCCTCAAATCATGATTTATGGGCTGTTCCCTCAGATTTTCGTACAAGATGCTTCCAGGCCTCTCTTTCATTCCTCATTCGTGCCACATGTCCTTCTCATCGGTCTATGAGACTTAAATCTTCTTATTACGTAAGATTTCCTGGCCGCGGTGGATTAGTGGTTTGCTCCTTGTCTAGTTCCGAGGGACGCGGGTTCAAAGCCAGATATAATAAAAATGGTTAAGTCTTGTAGACTGCGATGGACAGGACATGTGGCACGAATGGGGAATAAAAGATGTTCGTGGAAGCTTCTTGTAGGAAAACCAGAGGGAAAACGCCAAGTTGTTAGATGTACTTACTTAGGACGGAAAAATGCAAGGGACATGTCCTCCGGGATCCGGACTCTGAAGATTTTCAGGCTCGTAAAAGATCCTTAAGCCTGAATAAAAAGGTCTGTATGCAAAAATGTACCCCACCTCAACGTCCTAGTAATACATTAGTTGTCTGTTAGATGTCTCATTGAGTCGGTGTGTTGACCGCAGGTCATTCGTGACATCTATGTGAAAATAAGGTAACTAAAAATCAACTTGGTCGAGTAACTCCTAACAAGGCAGATTATCATCAACATCATCATCATCATTATCATGAACATTTAGTAGGATCTGGCGCCTGCAGTTTACTCAAGGTAACCTTGGTGACATATTCATAGTCTGGTCGTCTATTTTAAGATCAATCCGAGTATTTCCCTTGAGTAGTTTTCGAGTAATTAAAAATTACCTATTATGGGCGAACAACCCGTTTGGTGCTGGGGCTGTTCCAAGCAAGATTATAGAGATATTAAAAAATAACGAAATGGGATAATTATATTTATTAACACTATGTCTTATTAAGATTTCACAAAAGCCCTCTCATCAAGACCGATTTTACTGATTTGCATAGCATGTCTTTAATATTTTTAATTAAATCATTTATACATAGATCTGTAACTTTAAGCTGATGATGTAGTACTGTTGGGCAATAGCCAGGAGATACTAAAGCCAACACGCACCCACTACTGAGTAACGTTAAGAAATTCAGAGTGGAAGTAAATATCAATAAACTGGATATATGGTCACACATCGAAATGGATTATGTAATTGGAAATGGGCAGCTAATAATAAATGAGGGAAGTTTTGAGATAATGGCTGAATCCAAATACCTAGGAACAATAATTACAAATAGGAATAAGATGCACAAAGAAATTAAACGTAAGCTCAATTCTGGAAATGCGTGCTATTATGCATTACAGGAACTCTTGTCCCAACTCCTTTCAAGAAAAGTTTAACTGAAAATATATAAAACTGTAATTCTATCAGTTATATTATATGGATGCGAAACATGTACTCTTACATTAAGGGAAGAAAGGAGATTTTGAGTATTTGAGAAAAAAGTTCTTAGGAAACGTTTTGAACCAAAGAGAGGTAAACAGACAGGTGAATGGAGAAGACTTCATAACACTGAACTACATGGTGTTTATGGAAAGCCAGATATAATAAGAATGGTCAAGTCTTGTAGACTGCGATGGACAGGACATGTGGCACGAATGGGGAATGAAAGATGTTCGTGGAAGCTTCTTTTAGGAAAACCAGAGGGAAAACTCCAAGTTGTTAGACCAAGAATGAGGTGCTAGAATAATATTAAGCATGATTTCAGGGAAGTAGATTATACAGGGAATGATTCGAACACATTAGCTCAGGATAGGCGCGAATGGAGAGACTATGTCCGCGTAGCCATGAACCTGCGGGTTCGATAGTGCCAGTGAGTTAGTTTATTAATTTATTAATTCATCACATTCAGCTTTCCACGTCTCTTCTATTTCATCATCACTGCACACATCGTCTAAAACTTTCTCCATAATCAGAAATAAATCCCAAATCAAATTGGTTTTACAGTTTTAAGAAAAATAAGATGGCGACATGACCACCAATACTTATTATTTCTCCATACCAACACATAGAATTCCGAAACACTTAATAGCAGCTATAAAGAGTTTGTACTGGAACACAAATTTTGTTATAAAAACTAGAAATGAAGTAAGTAAAAATAAAATTCATACTAATCAAGGAGTTAAACAAGGATGCAGTATCTCTCCAGTTTTATTTAACCTATACATCAATGATATAATAAAAAAATGGAACGAAGAAACAAATAAAGGAATAAAATTAGATAAAACACACTACTTGAAAACATTATTATACGCTGATGACCAGGTAATAATAGCAAATACAGAAGACGAACTTCAGAGGAATATTTTTAAACTACATAATATATGTGAACAATATAATCTCAAAATATCCATAGAAAAAACTAAGGTAATGGCATTCCAAGGAAAAAATCAAATCAGATCGAAAATAGTAATAGGAAACAAAATCATAGAACAGGTGAACCATCTCAATTATCTAGGATGTGACATTTCATTTAATTATGATAATGATATAAATAATAAAATAGCAAAATTCCAGGGAATATGTGGTACGATAAAACGAACACTAAATAACAAAACAAGAAGAGAGACCCAACTGAAATTTTATAAAATGTTGGCAGTACCGGTACTGCTCTATGGTTCAGAAGCCTGGATACATAAAAAACAAGACCTAAGTAGGATAACCGGCGGCAGAAATGAAATTTTTGAGATCTGTTAAAGGGTGCACTAAGGAAGACAGAATCAAGAACACAGAAATAAGACAGGAACTTGAAATATTTGCAATAACTGATAAAATGGATACATATAGACAAAAATGGAAGCAACACATAGACAGAATGAATGAAGATAGATATCCAAAACAAATAACAAAATACAAACCTAAAGGCACCCGAGATGTGGGCAGACCTAGAAAGAGATGGGCTGAAGTCGGAATGGGTCAACAGACCTAATCCATGAATGAAGATGATGATGATGACCAACACATATAGCCGATTCACCTTCTGAAATCTAACATTTATCTTCAATTAAACTCATTAATTTTTTAGCTAATATCTTAATCACTAAATTAAATACACATAGTATGCAATACATATATGGTGAACACACAACGGAATCTCGGAAATTTAAAAAAAAAACTCATCGCAAGCGCCTCGTTCTTTTTTAAGTCTTCCTCGATCCGTGTCATGTGTTTACCACACTCGTGTCGCAATATACTTTTTTTTTTCCTTCTCAATGTGTGTTGCCCTTCACAAGATTGTTGTACTTTTTAAACATTATTACAATATATTCATTCAAAATGCAGTTTAAATTAAAATTGTTATTTAACTTGAATTGTCTTTCTTACGTCATTCTTTCTTATTTTTTTAGAATGTCTTTAGAAATTTGTAAAGCTCTTTTATACGCATTTTGTAAATCCTCAACTTCTGAGCCCTGGTTACAACCAAGCACTGCTAGCGAGTTCACAAGGTATCCGAGTTATTTTATAATGATTACCATCTTTAGTATGAATGTGTGTGTGATTGATGTGGTTCGTCTTAATGTTGTGTTGTCTCGGAGGAGGCCCTGATCACTCATTCCGGGAAGCCCTCTATACCCTTGTGTGGTCCACTGTTAAAATGACTCTCTCGACAGGTCGTCCCAGTGTATTCACCTGAAGTGAAAATTTAAAAAACGCTCTAGCGGTCACATTTTTTTATGTTTCACAACGAAACTCAATATATCCAATTAAAATAAACCGAGGTAGGTGTTATCCAAAAATGAGCTCGACAATTAGGAGTGATGGTTTACTTGAAACACGAAATTAAATCTGTATGAACGACTGGAACCATTTTAATGAAGTATTTTGCGTGTGTTTGAGTGGATCACTGGATGGTTTAGATTCACAATTGGACTCGTTATGTGGAGCTGCGATTAGGTTATAGTTTTTTATGTTAGATTTGTAGTCATCTGCATTATCGACATATTCTATGCAAAAAAAATATTACGGTATCAAGCACGCTTCTTGAGCTACAACAGATGGCAGTGAGAACTTTTCTTGCGAACTCATTTAATAATATCTAATTACTTCTTAATTAGTGAATTTTATGGTAAAAAAAGTATTTTATTTTTATCGTACGGCCATGTCACGATAATTGAACGTTCGGGCAGGTCGATGTCTGCTAGTTTTTGATTAAATTAAGTAACTGAATGTTATTCGAGGGCAAACACAGTGGTTTATTTGGGTATCCATGCTGTGTCTAAAAATGTATTTTCGGGTTTCTCTTGGGAAAGTTATACATGAAATGAGAACATATTTAGAACACGTAGAATGTAAAATATTCTGTTGTAAGTTATTTTTTCTTCAAGCTTATAAATCAGTGCACTGCATCGCTTGGGTTCATAATACATCACATATTTTAAGTTAAGTCGACAGCTTCCGCCGTTCTATAGTACCAGTATACAATATATTTTTTCTTGAATTTATGTATTGCAATTGTAGGTCAAGAATGCTCTACAATTCTCGCATCTCAATACAGAATGTAGCGATCACAATACTGTACAAAATTAAACCTGTGTACACACACAAATATAAAAATTCAGAATAAAATTTAAGTCACGCAGGAATTGCGTAAACTAATCGAAATTCTCAGATATCTTACTTGTGTTCCAAACTTGCTAGTTTATGTCACATATGTTGCTGGAATGTACCTGCAGATGGTTGCAAGGGAAAAACTCAGATTGGTTTGAAACTGGGGTTTTGAATACGGGATCTTCAGAATATAATCAGTGTTAAAACAATGTCATAAATGCTTAAACAACAATGAAGGTCTCCAAAACTCCAAGCGCGAGAGACCTAGAAGACCCTTGGCCTACTAGCAGGCTAGTGGCCTCACGTCCACATGTGTTAATCACAGAGGTAGACGATCATAAGCCAATGTAGGGGTGACATGTGGTCAGCATGTCGGGTCCCCCAGCCGTTATAGCAGGTCTCCTCAACCTGGAGTAGCTACCCAAATGCCTCACGATGCTGGGTGGGCAACGGTCCCATACTGGCCGAAATTCCATGAGAAAATGTCTTCCCCCATGGAGACTAGAACCAGCGCAAGTCCCGTAGTCCTATACCAAGGCATCTTGCATTAACCACTCGGCTACGGCGTGGGACAACTACGGAGGTCACTTAAAAAAAATGGTGTAGTTGTTATTTGTAGAGATGTTGTAAGCTACAGAAAATTTTCGGTTAATCGACTTATGTTTCACCCAGTATATATATTTTGTTAATCCTTAAACAGGCAAAACACTACTTTTTCGGACCAGTCATTTAAATATGTGGGGCCGTAGTGAAAACAAAGAGCGATTTTTTTTATTTTGGTTTCAGTAAACGCCCCACCTGTAATGGTCGGATTTCGATGACTTTTATAGAATGCCTTCTTCATTTTATTACAATATAATATGCTGAGTGGGGGCACGCCGTATCGTAGTGGTTAAGGCACTGCGCTACAAGCCGGAAGGTCGAGGGTTCGAGTCCCGGTGGGGTCACGATTTTTAAACTGACCCAAACATTCTGGCGGCACTATGGCCCTGGGGTCGACTCAGCCTCTAACTGAAATGAGTACCAGACGCTTGTTCTGGGGTAAAGGCGGCCGTCACGCAGGACTGACAACCCGGCTGACATCAAGTGCCGATTGTCAAGAAAAAGTGGGAGCCTTAACCTCCTACTACCCCAAGGGCCTCCTGGGGCCTGTAGTGAGATCACTTTACCTTTACCTTTATAATATGCTGAGTTAAGTTGCGAGAATTCGAAAATTGCATTCGATAGAGCGTTATTTATTTATTTATTCTGCTTAAATCCAACTCCTACTCGTAAGTCACCTAGTTTGCTGATAAATTCTTTCATTGGTTGTTACATGGCGTTTTGGTTCCAAAAAAAGGGGTCTTTGAGAGTTACACAGAGGGGAAAACCGTAAGTGGAAGTGCCAAGTAGGCAGCCGAAAAATGAGGTGGGAGAATAACATTAACTAAGATTTGAGGGAAGTAGATTATACAGTGGATGATTAGAAAATATTAGCTCAGGATACGGATGTATGGTAATATGTCCGCACGGTCATGAGTAGATAAAAATATTAATATTGTTATAATGACTATTTAACTTATACCACAAATGGTAGTTAATGACATCACGTTTCAATGAATTTTGTTTTACAACCAATCACCGTCGTGATTCACCTCCCCTTTATCGATTTCTCTTTATCAGTTCCTGCATTTGTGATAAAAAAAAGTCTCCTTTTTAATACTCTGTACAGCTCAGAGGATTATTTTTCTCCAACAAATACAATGAATATAGCAAATAATGAACAGATACCGTGATTTTATCTAGTTGTTTACTAAAATAAATTAATAACATATAATGTTGATTATAATATACAGTTTGATGTGTTTCAATATTTATCCTCTAGAGTGCATTCGTAGAATATTGCAATCCTGTTTGGTAATAAATAATATGTTCAAGTTGCAGTGAATATACATAACCTCAAATTTCTGATTGGTTTTCAAATATCGATGTTTACATTAAATATATAAATATTTAAAATACAGGTAACTATAATTAAATAATGACTTTTGAGTAAACAGCTTAATTTTATTCCTTAAATAGTCCTAATAAATGCACTCTTTATTTCCAAATCCTCTAGATAAATTGGAAATCACTCGTGGGATTAAGATATTAAATATAAAATTGGTACCTGGTAGGTCAGTCGCCCTCAACAAAATTATTAAACTTCATCCAATAAATCCAATATGGAGGCCTTTCAAAATCAATGTTTCATCGTCTGCATTTTAACGGGTACTTACCAGGTATCAATTTTATATTTAATATCTTATTGCATAACCTCAACGGTGCTTTAATATGAATTTTAAAAGTGTTGATCGTGGCATTACTTATGATAATTCTATTTAATAATCAAATTTCAGCTAAAAGATTAATGCTGATTCGATATTGCCAGTTAGTTAGTTAGGGATTATAATTTAATGGACGAACGATTTTTATATTCATGCCCCGGTTTCTTTACTATTACAGTGAAATTTAAATATCAGCGCAGACTTCAACTAGAACAATATGCAGGAACTCTTTATAAATAATTCGTATAAAATAGAGTAGCGTATTTTTTCATGATTGTAGAGTGTAAATTTCTCCCATTTCTAAACCGTAAATTGTAAACTAAGATTTTGTTGATAAAAGCGGAGGAGTTTTAACTGAGGATAATAATGAAACCTCATAATTAGGGGAAATGTGAAATGTTGACGAAGTGAGGAATGTTAAGACAGAAACTTTCACTGTCTCGAGTTTAATCTCGTATTTCAAATAAATGCTTGTACAGAAGCTACCCGGAGAGAAACCATAAAAAGAGGAGTGTCGAGAGATCTGCGAATTCTTTCTGCTACTTCTCTAATTTGAGAGTTCTTGTTGCAGGAATGCTCGTGTGTAAAACTCAAAATCGATTTCAAATGTTGGGAGAAACTAAAGTCCACAGAACCCACATCTCTTCCTCTTCATCAGCATCGTCATTCTTATCGTCATCATCATCAACATTTCTATCTTCATCATCATCATCAGTCACAAAGTAGGCCCTTGTATAGAGCTGTTTCAGTCCCATCCAGCAGTCTTTTAAGAGGTCATATTGGTCGACGATGTCCTTTGGGGTTATATTGCAACATCATTTTTGGAATCCTTGAATTATCCATTCTTTTTAACATGGTCTAACCAGATTAATTTATATCTATTGAGTTTTCCTTATATGGATGCGAAGCATAGACTCTTACATTAAGGGAGAAAAGATTACGAGTATTTGAGAATAAAGTTCTTTGGAAAAAAAAGATGAACAGACAGGTGAATGGAGAAAACTACATAATAGAGAGCTTCATGATATGTATAGGAAGCCAGATATAATAAGTACAGTTAAGTCTCGTAGACTGCGATGGCCAGGACATGTGGCACGTAAGGCGGATGAAAGAGGTGCATCGAAGCTTCTTGTAGGAAAGCGAGAGGGAAGATGCCCAGTCGGTAGACCAAGAATGAGGTGAGAGAATAACATTATCCGTGATTTGAAGGAAGTAGATTATACAGGGGATGATTGGAAAACATTTGTCCACGATAGGGATGTATGTACAGCTTATGTCAGTAGCCATGAACCTACGGGTTCGATAGTGCCAGTGAGTTAGTTCGTTAGTTACCTAATATACCTATCCTGAGATAATGTTTTCCAGTCATTCCCTGTATAGTCTACTTCCCTCAGATCATAATTAATGTTATTCTTGCACATCATGCCTGGTCTACCAACTGGGCGTTTTCCCTCTGGTTTTCCTACAAGAAGCTTCCATGCACGTTTTTCATTTCCCATTCGTGCCACATGCCCTGCCCATCCTAGTCTACGAGACTTAAATATTCTTATTATATCTGGCTTCTTATAAAAACCACGTAGTTCACTCTTATATAGTCCTCTCCATTCACTTGTCGTTCGTCTCTCTTTGGTCCAAAACTTTTCCTAGGAGTTTTATTCTCAAATACTCGTAATCTCCTTTCCTCCCTTAAACTAAGGGTCCACGTTTCGCACCCATATAATATTATATTATATACAACTTTCCTCATTAGAGGATTGCCTCAATGATAAAGTGATACAGACAATTAATTTTCGAAATTGATGAAATACATTTTGTAAATACATTAAAAATTTAAAATTGTAATAGAAATAAACATGCTATAAAGTAATTTTTTTGTAAAAATGGTTTCTTAAAATTGAAATTGATCCTCTAATGGCAGCAATGGGAATTTTAGAAAGATACACTCTGTCCAAATTTTTGATATTCCAAAATTTAGCGAAGAATTCTGGTATAGCACCTCTTGCCCCGATCATCAATCCTGTGACAGTTATACTACGTATCTAATTTGTATTTATTTTTGTAATATTCAACTGTTGGCTTATACCGTATATGGTTTTCTTTTCACTGCTGATTCTACTTCTAATTGTTCTAAAATTCATTCATTATTTGTTCGATCTAAAAGAGTGTATCCTGCTGTCCTTCTGAGAAATGTAATTTCCGTTGCTTTGATTCTCCTCCTGTCTCTTTTTCTTAATGTCCAAATATCACTTCCGTATCTTCTTCTTCTAAACATCATTATCAGCGATAATATTTTTTTTGATATAAAAAATCAGTCTGCATACGTTTCTTGGTCTAAACCGCGAAAAAGATCTTCATGACAATGTATACATAAAAGTATTCAAATCAGCGAGTGTTTAGTCGCTATCTGTTATGCTCTATAACCATAAAATTTAATTTAAATTTAAAAATCACTCCAGGACCCGGAATTTTCCGGTTTTCGTAACGAAACTCGATATATTCCATGGAGATTAAAATATGAGACGAAAAACCCACTCTCCAAAAATTGAAATCCGACAATTTAAAGTGGAATTTACCTGAAACACTAAATAAAAAATAGATCTTTGTTTTCACTAATAACTAGTAGGAGAAATTAGTTATTTTTAGCCAATTTAAATATTAACAAAGGAATAGGCCTATATGCAAGTTAAAAAAAAATTAGAAAAAATATTTTTAAAAAAATTGAAATGGTATGGGCTCCTCATAAGAATGGAAGAAGATAGAATACCAAAGAAGATACTTGATTGAAAGCTAATGGAACAATTTGAGAGGTAGACCTAGAGAACGTTGGATAGATGGAGTGAGGAGAAGTATGGAACTAGAGATTTGAGGGAAGAAGATGCTTTAGACAGAAACATCTGGCGACAAATCATTTGAGTTGAAAGAGAAACACTAAATTGTGGAATATATATATATATATATATATATATATATATATATATATATATATATATATGTAAGTCTATCCGTTATAGACTTCCTAAACCGTTCAACCGATCTTCGTGAAAATTTGTATATACAGGGTTTCAGATGCGGCGAGTGTTTAGCCGTTATCTATTATGTTCTGAAATCATTAGTTGTATGAGTTCACCAGAAACGAAAATTAAAAATCACTCTAGCGATCGCAATCTTCGGTGTTTTACAACAAAAATCGGAATATCCTATTAAAATAAACCGAGATATGCAATATCAAAAAATCAGTGAAATACGACCGTTAGAAATGGGAGTTTGCTTGAAAATCGAAATTTAAAACAAGCCTATACGGGTGGACCGATTTTGATGAATGTTTTGTGTGTGTTTGAGGGGTCCCTGGATGGCTTAGATTTACAATTGGATCTTCTAAAAAAATAGGTATAAGATTTCACCTGAAGTGAAAATTAGAAATCGCTCAAGCGACCGCAATTTTCGATGTTCCACAACGAAACTCAATATATCTTATTAAAATAAACCGAGGTAGGTATTATCCAAAAGTGAGTGAAATCAAACCATAATAAGTGGAAGATTACTTAAAATCCGAAATTAAAAACTACCTGAACGACTGGACCGATTTTGATGAAATTGTGTGTGCGTGTGTGTGTGTTTGTGTGGGTCCCTGAATGGTTTGGATTCACAATTGGGCCCGGCAGGTGGCGCTGCTATCATGTAATAGCAATGTTTGTGGCAATATATATAAATATAGTCATTTGCATTACCGACATTCTGCACGACAATAATGTGACGCTTCTTGAGCCACAACACATGGCAGTGAGGAGTTTACTTACGAACTTATTAATTGGTGAATTTTATGGTTAAAAAAGGTAACATATTTTTATCGGCGGCCATGACACCAGAATTCAACGTTCGGGCTGGACAACGTCCATTAGTTCATATTAATATGTATATATATATAACTAACTGGCACTATCCAACCCGTAGGTTCATGGCCGCGCGGACGTAAGCTCTCCATACATCCCTATCCTGAGTTAATGTTTTTCAATCATCACCTGTATAATCTACTTCCCTGAACTCATAGCCAATGTTATTCTTCCACCTCATTCTTGGTCTGCCAACTAGACGTTTTCCCTCTGCTTTTCATACAAGAAGCCTCATGCACGCATTTCATTCCCCATTCGTGCCACATGTCCTGCCCATCCCAGTCTACGAGACTTAACTATTCTTATTATATCTGATTTCCCATAAAGACCATGCAGCTCACTGTTATGTAGTCCTCTCCATTTACCCGTCTGTTCATCTCTCTTTGGTCCAAAAATTTGCCTAAGAACTTTATTCTCAAATACTCGTAATCTCCTTTCCTCCCTTAAAGTAAGGGTCCATGTTTCGAATCCATATAATATAACTGCTATAATAATAGTTTTATATATTTTCAGTTTAACGTTTTTTGAAAGGATTGGGACGTCAAGAGTCTCTGTAATGCATAATAGCACGCATTTCCAGAAATGAGCCTATGTTTAATTTCTTTGTGCTGTAGGCCTTATATATATATATTAAGGTGAGCCGAAAAAAACTCATTTCTTTATTTCGAAGTTGTAATAGCGCAGAAAAGTTGCGAATTATATACTTAGACAAAAGATAAGAAAAAAGTATCAAAATCGGTCAATATCTTCCGGTCGCGCAAGGGTTCTAAAGTTTGACAAAAATGGAAAAACTTCATTTGGTAGATTATTTCTTTAATATTTTAATTAGATGCTTTCGTAATGTAAAAGTTTGTAACGTCTTAAAATAGAGCCTATAAACATTGTGTTTTAATTTGGTTTAGATCAGTTACATTGCTACATTTATTGTATCTTTAACTGTTTATAATTAGTATAGTGTATATCTATATTTGTCGAATATTTATTTGTATTTGTGCTGGTTGAGTGGAAGAGAGGGCCTTATGGCCTTAACTCTGCCAGAATAAATAAAGTATTATTATTATTATTATTATTATTATTATTATTATTATTATTATTATTATTATTATTATTATTATTGTTATTATTATAGTTAATATCTTCCGGTCGCGCATAAGGTCCAAAATTTGCCACAATAATGAACAAGTTATATTTTTACGCATTTTTGGTATTTCATAAATAACTTCCAGGATATTGATTATCACAGCCCACAGACATAAACGAGCTTAACAAAGATAAACAATACTACTTGATATTAAAAAAAAATAATTGCAAAAATGAAGTTTTTTTTTATATTTTGCCAAACTTCAGGGCCTTTGCGCGACCGGAAGATGTCAACCGATTTTTCTTTTTCTTTTTCTTTTTTTTTTAGCTGTATAATTCGCAACATTTCCGCGCTATTACAACTTCGAAATTAAAAAATGAATTTTTTCGGCCCATCCTAATATATGTATCATCATCATCATCATCCGGTTTGATGGCAGCAGCCGCCGTCTTCCGGAAACCAAACGCCATTCCTCTCTGTTCATCCATTGATCTTCTTCCAATCCTCTGATATTCATAGCTGCTTATACCCCTTATATCCAAGTTTTCTTCGGTCTTCCTCTCTTCCTCCTTTCCATTGGAATGCATTCCAAAACAATTTTAGGCAATATTTGCTCTGGCATTCTGACATGGCCATTCCACTGTAATCTTTTCTTTTCTATAATGTCTAAGACGTCCGGCTCCTCTTGTACACCCATAATTTCCCTTATTTCTTTATTTCGTATCCTATCCATTCTAGATTTTCCACCTGATCTTCTTAAAACTTACATTTCTGTACATAAAACTCTTTTCGTTTCCCTGGCAGGAATTTGCCAGACTTAAGCACTATATATTAAAATGCTCTGAATTATGGTTTGATATATTTGTAATTTTTTATTTTTTTAAATATTTTTGCTCCACCAAACAGAGTTTAAACCATTTATCGCTTGTTTTGTTTGAGCGATTCTATTTTTAATTTCCACAGTGTTATCGCCTGAATAATGGTCTAATTTTGTTCCTAAATATGTGCATTCAACACACACACACACACATATACATATATATAATTCATAAACCAGCAAAATGAGTACGAATTTGACATGTTGAGGATTCTCTTGATTTAGAAGTTCTTGTGGGACGGACCTCTGTCTTGTGGATGGAGAAGCAGAGATCATGTTACATGTTACATCATACTCTAGTATCTGATAACTGTGGTATGTGGTGCTGTGGAACGTCCAATCCATCTCCCGATATCATCATTCAAATCGATATATCACTCTCCGTACCTCTGTCAGATAAATCTAAAACGACACATTTAATTACTGCAGTTTTATCAATATCCATAACCGAGAGATAGATATCAAATTCACTTTTAAAATAATACAAAACGCACCTTTATTTATGGTTTCAGGTTTTACTTCTTTTTTTCCTACATTATGTCGCCTAACCTAGCGTCCTTCATGGCATGGAATGGCATAATGAGTAGTACCGACTGTGCGGGCGTGGGCAGGGAAAAGGGCTTTCAGTAGGAGCACAATACTAGACTATTCTTTTCCTTATTCCTCAATGTCTTCAATCCTTTGCATCGCTAAAAATCTCAAAACATTTGACAACAATATCACATAGTATCAACGACGTTATAATACTAACAGCTTTTTTATTTAACATGTTTTAAATGTATAAAATATCTCCCTATGCCCAATATTAAGTTTTGATTCTCTTCCTCTGTTCATCTCCATCCTTCCAGGCTCTGCATACAGTCCCCAGTCCTTCATCAAATTCACAATTCCTTCCCTCTATCCATGTCTTCTTAGGTCTCCCTCTTACTTTCCTCCGATTTGGAATCCACCCCAAATTCCTAACTGGCAATCTATCTTCATTCATTCTCTTCACGTGTCCAAACCAATGTAATTGTTTATTTCACACAAACTGCATAATCGTTTCGTTAAAGTTAATTTTTCTCAGAAAGTACTGTTTCTGATTTAGAGCACTGTGCAGATCTTCTAAAAAATCAATTTCTGTAGATTGCTATTTTGAATTTAATTTAGCGTTTATACTCCACGTTTCTGCTCCATACGTCATAAAATTTCTTACTATTAACGTATAAATATGGATTTTAGTTTCTTTGAATATCTGTTTATCCCACATTCAACATTGCTATTGCAGATCAACCTGTGTTACTTTTTTGCACTACGTAACTAAAACTGTATACTTACTGTTATTGTTGATGTACATCGTTATTTGACATTCCCGTATACAATCTTGGTTGCTATGAAAACAAAAGAAGTCTCAATACTTTAAAAATGACTAAAAGCACTAGTGCGGTAAGTATAAACATTTATTTTGAAATATTGATAGTGACTATTTAACTCATGCCCCAAATGGGAGTCAATGACCAATCACGTTTCATGATTCCTGTTTTACAACCAATCAGAGTCGTGTTTCACGAAATATTTATCAGTGTTAGGATTATCATATATTAAACAAAGCTCCTCCTTTTTAATATTCTGAACAGGTCTGACCGTTATTTTGCAGTGACTGAGCCTATAACAAATACGGCTACCAGATTGTATATAATAGTGCTTACATGTCAACATTTGTAGCAATTCATTATACCACCAAAAAAAGAAACCACTGTTTGCACTTTCTTAAATGTATTTTTTCCCAGGTAATAATCGAGAAAAATATAATTGTCATATTTACATCATACGACATCAAAAATGAATTAATATACAGATTGATGTGTTTCATTTTTTCTCCACTAGAGAGCATTCTTACAATATTGCGTTCCTTTGGCAATAAATAGTATGATCTGGTTGCAGTGATAAACAAAAGAAGCAGTAGAAGCGTACCTATCGTTTCTCATTTGTTTTCAAACATCGCCGTTTACATTAAATATATAAATATTTTAAAATAACTATAGTTAAATAATGATTTGTGAGTAAACAGCTTAATTTTATTCGTTAAATAGTCCTAACAAATGCCACTCTTGATTTCCAAATTCTCTAGATAAATTCACTCCTCACTTCGTGAGTCGTGAATTTATCGATAATTTGGAAATCACTCGTGTCATTACTTATGATAATGCAATTTGTATTAATTTCGGTGTTAATTCATCACATCCAGCTTTCCAAGCCTCTTCTATTTCATCATCACAGCACATCCATAATCATAAATAAATTTCAAATCAAATTGGTTTACAGTTTTAACAAATATAAGATGGCGACACGACCAACAATACTTGTTATTTCTCCATAGCAAAACATATAGCCGATTAGCATTCTAAAATCTAGCATTTATCTCTAATTATATTTATTAATATTTTAGCTAATATCTTAATTACTAAATAACACATAGTGCAAAAATAGTATCTAATACTCATATGGTAAACACATAACGGAATCTCGGAAATCGGCGCAAGCGCCTCGTTTTTTTAAACTTTTCCTCGATTCGTATGAAGTGTTTACCACACTCGTATCGTAATATATATTGTTATTTCCAAATCATTGTTTACATCTTTATTTCAACTCCCAAATATTTAATTTCGTTACAAATATAATGGTATTTTTTTTGAACCTTCTAATACCAAATTTTCTCCACTATCATCAATTACCATACAATGAGTTTTATTTACATTAATTTTTAATTCACACTTTTCACATTCTTTCATTAATTTTCTGATCATATATTCAATGTCGGTCCACCGCTGTGGTCTCGAGGTAGCGTGCTACCTTGTCACGCAGCGGGCCAGGGTTCAATCCCCGGTCGGGGCAGTTTTTCTTGGTGAGGTTTTATCGGGGTTTTTCCTCACATGTAAGATAAATGCCAGGAAAAACTTTCAGGCCCAAAACTGTCCCCGAAATCATATGGCCATCGCAATCATCATCATTCATATTCATCTTATCATCATCATCCATCACCGGTGTGGAAAGCAACGGGAAGCTACCACACCTACGTTTGCCTAGTAATGCTGCAAGCATAGCATGAAAATGCTATGATTGCAGTGAAAGACCTGCCCTCGGGCAGAATTACTATGGATGGTTGGATGGATGGATGGATATTCAATGTCATAATTTTCAACCAGTAAAACGTGATTATCTGCAAATTGTAATGTGTATATAATATTGTCATTCATCATTATTCCCATATTAAAATATTTCTTCTTTAACATTTTTAAAGCTTCTTGAACATACAGTTTAAAATGTGCAGGGATAAACAACGACCTTTTTTTTTTTAACCTTTAGTTATATGGAACCCATTGGATAGTTTATTTCCTATTTTAACCTTAGATACTGAATTGTTGTACAGATTTTCTATACCCCTTATTATTATTATTATTATTATTATTATTATTATTATTATTATTATTATTATTATTATTATTACTACGAGTATTGAGAAAAAAGAAGAGAGACGAACAGACAGCTGAATTGGAAATACTATATAAGAACTAGCTACATGACATGAATGCAAAACTATATACAATATGAATAGTAAAGTCTGGTTAACTAAGACACGAATGGGGAATGAAACAGAGGCATAGAAACTCCTCCTAGAAAAACTAGAGAGAAAGTGTCCAGTAGGTAGATCAAGAAATTTTGGACCAAAAAGAAACGAACACACAGACGAATGGAAAGTAATATATAAACAATGAGCTACACGACTTTTATGGGAAACTAGATATAATAACAGTTAAGTCTGGTAGACAATGACACGAATGGGGAATGAAAGAGGGACACGGAAACTACTACTAGAAAAACCAGAGGTAAAATGCCCAGTAGGTAGGCCAAGCTATTTTTTTAACAACAAGAGACGAACATACAGACGAATGGAAAATACTCTATAAGAGGGAAGTACATTAATTTTATGGGAAACTACATATAATAAGAACAGTTAAGTCTCGTAGAATGCGCGATAAGAATGGGGAATGGAAGAGGAGCATGGAAACTTGTATGAAAATCAGAGGGAAAGTGCCCAGAAGGTAGACCAAGAAAGAGGTAGAATAATACAAGTAATCTTGATTTGAGGGGAGTAAAATATAGAGAGGATGATTGAAAACAAAAAGGGTCAATACAGGGATGTAACTTACCCAGGCACGTCAATGAACCCACGGATTCGATGATGCTAATGGATTATGTTTATATATATATATATATATATATATATATATATATATATATTCTTATGTACGTGTGTTGTCACTGAACTCCTCTCCTAAACGACTGGACATATTTTAATGAATTTGTTATTGGACCCTCTAAAACCATTAGGTGTAGGAGTTCACCTGAAGGAAAAATTTAAAAATCGCTCTATCTGTCACAATGTTCGATATTTGACAACAAAACTCAGTATATCATATTAAAATAAACCAGATAGGTATTGTCAAAAGACGAACGAAATCCAACAATTAGAAGTGGAGGTTTATCTGAAATCCGAAATTAAAAACTACCTAAACGATTGTACCGATTTTGATTAAATTTTTTGTGTGTCTGAACGGGTCCATCTATGGTTTATATTTACAATTTGACCCTCTAAAACCATTAAGTGTAGGATTTCACCTGAAGTGAAAATTTAAAAATCGCACTAGGAGTCGCAATTTTCGATGTTTCACAACGAAACTCAGCATATCCTATTAAAATAAACCGAGGCAAGTACTAACCAGAAATGATCAAATCCGAATTTAAAAACTGACTGTCAACCGCAATGTTTGGTTCGTCTCAGCGCATACTATACAATTTAATTAACTTCAATATTTATTTTATTTAGGCGTAGCAACTCACGTCGGGTATCAGCTAGTATATATAGCCATCCAAACATCTCTCTATTAATGCCCTTATAGTATCTAAGTCTATTTATGTATTTTTTCTCTTATGTGCTTTTTAATAAATCGATGACCTAATTTTCAATAGGTTTTATCAGTGATCCGGAAAATGTGTGGGAAAAGGTAGACAGTGAGGGGTTAAAGGCGGTCAGAGTAGAACTTGCAGCGGTTATGGCTATTGAAGAGGAAAATTAGCGCTTGCTTCTAACTGGCGAGACAATGAATTAACAATTGCAACTCTTCTATTAATTATAACGATAGACATTTATTATAAAGGAGCAGGAACAAACTTTACCATCTTGATGCTTTGAACAATTTGCTGTACACGCTGCAACTAAAAATATGTCATTTTTTGTCTAATGCCACCAGGTTGTCTTTTATGAAATTTCTAACTTTATCCTCTGGCATTGGCAGAATTGTAATCCATTTCTTAGTTTGGGGCACTTGGAAGTCGGAGGTACGCTATCCTGATGGTATGAAGCGCCAGGAGAGATCTTAACCTAAACTCCAGACCATGGACAACCACAGGAATAATTCCCTAAAAGTCCTGTGGAATGGCCGGGAATCGAACCCGGAACCTCATGAACTGTAGTCTAGAACGCTGACCACTAGCCCATGAGGATGGTCTGAAGGTACACAAAGAATTATTAGAATTATAATATCCTGAACTCGTGTCCAACTCAGGAGGATCGAGGAATAAGATCAGATGAAGTCCCTTATATAGATGTCTGAGAATGACAAGGGTGCCGCCCGCCGGGGCGGATGAACGAAAACAAACGAAATGGATGAGATGAGTATCGATAATCCATAGTAATTCTGCCCGAGGGCAGGTCCTTCACTGCAATCAGCATTTTCATGCTATGCTTGCAGCTTTACTAGGGAATTGTGTATGTGTGGTAGCTTCCCGTTGCTTTCCACACCGGTGAAGGATGACGATGATGATGATGATGATAATGATAAGGATGATGATAGAGATTATGGCCATATGATTTCGGGGACCGTTTGGGCCTTAAAGTTTTCCTGACATTTGTCTTACAGGTAAGGAAAAACCCCGATAAAAACCTCACCCAGAAAAACTGCCCCGATCGGGGATCGAACCCGGGCCCGCTGCGTGACAAGGCAGCACGCTACCTCGAGACCACAGCGGTGGACAGTATCGATAAATAGTTGAATTAAATTGTGGCAGGGGAAAACGGGAGAAAATCCTGAGACAAACCTGCCCAAGCTACGTTTCGTCCACCACGAAACCCACATGGAGTGATCGAGACTCAGTCTCGGGACCCCAGTGGTCAGAGGCGCTTGCGCATCGCAGCCACAATGATTATATGTATAACTAGCTAATAACCGGCACGTGCGCTGTTACGCCTAAACATTAATGTGATGTTATGTTTAGTTGAATAAGTGAAAGGAAAAATAATTATAAATTTATATTTTTTAGATATCCCGTGCTGATTACCCGGCGTTGCCCGGGAATCTACTTGTCCCGATCTTCTTGGCATAAATGAGCTGAAATACGAAAAGTAATATGTTTTATTATATATTATATAAAACTTTCCTCATTAGAGGATTGCCTCAAGGACAAAGTGATACAGACAATTAATTTTTGTAATTGATGAAATACATTTTGTAAATATATTTTTAAAAATTCAACTTGTAGGCCTAATTGAAGTATACATACTATAAAGTAATTTTGTAAATATGGTTTCTTAAAATTGAAATTGATCCTCTAATGGCAGTGATGGCAATTCTAGAAAGATACACCCTGTCCAAATCTAAGGAATTCCAAAATTTGGCTAAGAATCCTGGTATAGTACCTCTTGCCCCGATCATCAATCCTGTGACAGTTATACTATCTAGTTGGTATTTATCTTTGTAATAATCAATTGTTGGCTCATATATGGCTTTCTTTTTAGAATCAACTTCCTCAGGTTGGCCACTATGAGTCTCAAAACGAATTGTGGGATCTAATATCATACCAATTTTAGAGGATGTTCTAAATGCAATAATATCTATTCGTCTGTTACTCCCATTAGTGGCCACACCATGTACTTCCTCATAAACTATGTATCTCGCAAGGCTTCTGCCATCATATTTCGAATTGTGTGGTGCCGAATATTTCTCAGTGATTCTCCAAATGGACTAAATAAGTATAAGGAAAAATTTATATCGTAATTATTTTTAGATACCCCCTTGCTGTTTACCCGGCGTTGCCCGGGAATCTACTTATCCCGATCTTCTTGGCATAAATAAACTGAAAGGCAAAAATTAATGTACTTCTTATGATTAGTTGAATAAGGAAAATTAAAAATAATTAGGCCTATAATTGTATATCGTAATTATTTTAAGATTCCCGTGCTGATTACACTGTGTTGCCCGGGAATCTACTTATCTAAATCTTCTTGGTATAAATGAGCTAAAAGACAAAATTCGTTATTGTGTGTTATCCGTAAAAGAATACCCGCCTCGTACATACTTGTCTCGATCTTCTTGGCATCAATGAAAGACAAAAATGGTTATTGTGAGTTATCATAAGTAATGCCACGAGTGATTTCCAAATTATCGATAAATTCACGACTCACGAAGTGAGGAGTGAATTTATCTAGAGAATTTGGAAATCAAGAGTGGCATTTGTTAGGACTATTTAACGAATAAAATAAAGCTGTTTACTCACAAATCATTATTTAACTACAGTTATTTAAAAATATTTTTATATTTAAAGTAAACGGTGATGTTTGAAAACTAATGAGAAACGATAGGTAGCCTACGCTTCTACTGCTTCTTTTGTTTATCACTGCAACCAGATCATACTATTTATTGCCAAAGGAACGCAATATTGTAAGAATGCTCTCTAGTGGAGAAAAAATGAAACACATCAATCTGTATATTAATTCATTTTTGATGTCGTATACATTTAAGAAAGTGCAAACAGTGGTTTCTTTTTTTGGTGGTATAATCAATTGCTACAAATGTTGACATGTAAGCACTATTATATACAATCTGGTAGCCGTATTTGTTATAGGCTCAGTCACTGCAAAATAACGGTCAGACCTGTTCAGAATATTAAAAAGGAGGAGCTTTGCTTAATATATGATAATCCTAACGTTGATAATTATTTCGTGAAACACGTCTCTGATTGGTTGTAATACAGAAATCATTGAAACGTGATTGGTCATTGACTCCCATTTGGGGCATGAGTTAAATAGTCTCTAAGAGATAACATATGCTGTCGCGGATTTTTTTGTAGACCTTTTTGAGATATTCAATTCTGTGTACATTAATTTTGTGTATTTGTTTTGGTTTAGACAGCGTAAGCCATTTAGGCGTCCAAAAAAGCAACTTTTTTCAAGTTTTCCACTACAAAGGGCGATTTTTAAGGGTGTAGGAGTTGAGTATCACAACTCTCTTATATCATATGTTCATCCCAGGAACCTCCTGAAGATTTTGCAAAACGCCCCGTCACAATCGGATCAACGGTATGGCCGCGCATAAAGTACGAACAAACAAAGAAACAAACATTTTTACAGGGCCTATATTAAATATAACATTTTCAACTCTAGATATCCAGCTTTAAGATCTGACGTACTAACCTATTGCGCTTATCAGGCAATGCAGGAGCGGGTACAAATTTTCCTCTATTTGAAATTCTCGTGTACCCCAAAGAGTTCCACAGGGCTCGGTGCTCGGCCCATTGCTTTTTTCAATCTATATAAACGACATATCTGACTCCCTAAAACATTGCAAACATCATTTATTTGCGGACGACATGCAGATCTACCTTCACTCAGACAAATATTCTTTAAATGACGCGGTAACCAAAATTAATGAGGACCTTGACTCGCTAACGGCGTGGACAGAGAAATATGGACTTGAATTAAATCCTAGAAAGACACAAGCAATCATTGTGGGCCATCAGAGACTATTATCCTCAATTACACACAATGCAGTATTCCATGTGTCACTTAATGGGTTTCAGATCCCTTATAGTGAGACAGTAAAAAATCTAGGAGTGTTTATGGATAAACATCTAATTTGGAATAAACAAATAAATAACATTTGCAAAACTATCTTCTCATAATACACTCATTAAATCGTATAAGAAATTGTTTACCGTTTTCTCTAAGAAAAATGCTAGTAGAAACACTCGCAATGCCCCATTTTGATTATTGTGATACTCTTTTTACTGACCTAAATACTGTTCTTACCCAAAGACTTCAACGTGTTCACAATTCTTGCATACGTTTTATTTGTGGTATACGTAGATTTGATCACGTTACAACCATCCCTGGAACATTGTCATGGCTTCGTCTTCAAGATCGTAGAACCATCCATTCCCTATGCCTAACTCTATAACATATTACACACATCTTTACCTTATTATTTATCACACCGCTTCACTAAACTCTCTGATACACATAACTTAGATACCCGATCCCTTGAGCACAGTGTCCTTTTATATCCCTCCTCATCATACTACCTATTATTCGAAATCTTTTACAGTTTCTCTTGCTAGAACATGGAATTCACTTCCACCCTATGTCAGAGACTGCCAAACTTTACCATCTTTCAGAAATAAATTGAAAATAAAATCACTAACAGAAAACAACTCACTAATACTACTTTTTAAGAATTAATAATGCGTTTTTGCATTATTTAATAAAAATAGACTTAGGATTTGTTAATATATTTGCCTAATGCCTTGTATAAAAAGCGTAGATTAATTCATTGTAGTGTTTTTTTTCTCTTCTTTTTATGCATAGTAGATTCGAGCTGTTATTCCTTTTTATTCATTGTATCATTCATTTAATTTAATTGTATTTAGTTTCATTCTATTATTAGACATTAATTTCATTATTATTCAATATGACAGATAATGAATTGTTCAATAACTATTATTGTAACTTTTTTTGTATTCATATGTAACATGTTTGTCCTGTCTAATATGACTACTATTGTAATTTTTTTGTATTCATGTGTAACATATGTTTGTCCTGTTTTATATGACTATTATTGTATTTTTTTTGTATTCATATGTAATATATGCTTGTTCTGGTGAGTGTAAGAGAAGGCCACATGGCCTTAACTCCACCAGGCTAAATAAATAAATAAATAAATAAATAAAAAGAGTGAACTTCCCTTCACATTATAACAGGATTGCCATTACTAACATGACAACTATCTACCATATCTAGTGACGTCCATTTGCTTCGCGGTTCCTAGACTAAATTCTTTATTTCAAATTTTAGATAAAACATCACTTCTAATGGTCGGATTTCGCTACTTTTGGATAATGCATAACTCGATTTATTTTAATAGGATATTCCGAGATTTGTTGTAAACATCGAAAATTCCGATCACTAGAGAGATTTTTAAATATTCGTTTCAGGCGAACTCCTACACCTGATGATATTAGAACCTAATAGGTAACGACTAAACACTCGCCGCATCTGAAAACCATTTTATAAAAATTTTCACGAAGATCGGTTGAACAGTTTAGATGTCTATAAAAGGCAAATAGACATACATTCATTTATATATATATATATATATATATATAAGCAGTTAAATTGGTATGGGGATATATGACAAATGCAAGAAGAAAGGTTGCCCAGTAAAACATTGTAATGATGTCCACTTGGAAGAAGAAAGAAAGGAAGTCCTCGAAACTCATATATGTAAAAAATAATTGGAATGAGAACAAGAGGACTGGAGGGCATGGAGTGGATGAATAGAGACGAGTGGAGAAGGAAAATAAAAAAAAACTTTAGGCAAAGAAAGATGTGTAAACATTGAAAATCTGCATATAAATAAATAAATAAAATAAATAATTGCTAATTGAAAAAAAAAACTTGATCACTATTTGACATCTGTAGGTAAATAAGCGTAGTTAAATTATCTTGGTTAAAAAAACTCGCTAGGGAGCACCCGTATGCTCCCGTGGAACGTATGGAGTATATTCTTCTTTCTTACCCCGGGTCCTTAAACCAAGTTGGCGAGTTTGTGCCGGTTTGGTGAGTGTGCCACTTATAAAGAGTATACAGAGTGTTACAGAAAGGTATGTCAAACATTGTGGAAAATATTTCTTGCATATAGGACATAAAAAAGTCTTATATTGACATAGGTCCGGAAATGCTTTATTTCCTTTTTAGAGCACTTTTTTCTACAGCTGTAACACCATACAAGAACACTCAATAACAGAACCGTGGGAAAAAAGGAAATCACAGAAAATGTTCGAAATGGCCTCCATTAGCTCCAATGAATCCGCCAACCTACCGTCGCATGGACTCCCTAATGCGCTGATATAGACCTGGAGAATTTCGTATTGTCTGGCAGCCTTCCAGAACAGTCTATACATCTTGAACTGGAGTTACATAAACAAGAGATTTCAAATGTCCCCACAAACAAAAATCTAGTGGGTTTAAGTCAGGAGAGCGCGCAGGCCAAGGAATTGATCCAGTTCTTCCTATTACATCTACCAGGAAACCGTCTACTCACAAATCGACGGACAGAAAGGCTGAAATGAGGAGGAGCAAGAAATACATGACTCGTCATATTGCTAATGGAGAGGTCAGCTACGTATTACATTTTCAGAGTGTAATCAGAGTTTTCGAAAAAGAACTCTACCAAGGAAATATACAATTTCCAGACCTATGTCCATAAATATTTATTTATTTATATACGGATTTTTAATGTTTAAACATCTTTCTATGTCTAAAGTTTTATTTTCCTTCTCTACTCGTCTGTATTCATTCACTCCATTTCCTCCAGTCCTCTTGTTCTCATTCCAGTTCTTATTTCTTGCAACCACGAGTTTCAAGGCCTTCCATTCCCTCTTCTTCCAGATGGAAACCATTCCAATGTTTTTTTTTTCTGGGTAAACTTTCTTCTTGCATTCGTCGTACATGCCCAAACAAATTTAATTGCTTTTATCTTATATAATCTACTATCGAATATTAATTTTTTTCTGGTATGACAGTATTTCTTATTTTTTCTAATTTTGAACATCTTGTTGCTCTCCTCAAGAAATATATTTCCTTCGACATAGGTTTTGTTCTAAGTTGTTGTTGAATTTCCAAACTTCAAACATAAACGAGCACAGAGAGGAATCTTAATAATAATTAAGAAGGAATTCAAGAAATGTGTAACTAGTTGGGAGGCCATAAATGAACACATTATTAAAATTAATATAAATATATTTGGAAAAATAGTTACCATTCTAGGAGAACATGGAATAAGCGATGATCAAACACCTATGAAAAAATATGACTTTTATGGAAATCTGAATAACGTAATAAACGAAATTCGGAACTCAAGATAAATTATTATGTTGGGAGATTTTATGGTAGAACTGGTACCAGGATTGGAAGTGAAGTGGTGGGTCCTTTAGGAGAGGAGAAAATAAACCTATGTTCATATATTTGTTTTTAACCTCTATCTGCAAGAAATGTTTTCCCAAATTTTTTACATTCCTCTTTGTTACACTCTGTATACATAGATACATACATTAAGCAGTTGAAGGTTTTTTTTAAGCAATGTGATATGAGATTAAAGGATGAACGGGAACAAGGAATTCAGAAAAATGGTAATTAATTGTAGAACTAGGTCATTCCTGAGCAATTCTGCACCCAGATCTGAACTATTGAACACCTCTGGAAGCGTGCAATGCATTCCAAATGCTTTCACTCACTCAATATGAATGCCTTTATACACTTTTACTGAATTACAATTTCAATGGTTGAAAATGGTTTCGTCTGTGCACAAATTTTATCTTCATTCTATTCATTACAATTTTATTCATTGAATGTTTCGTCACATACATTCTAATAAAATGCATCTGTAAATGTATTTAATTGTTCAATAAAAATTCAAATTACGAATTAATAAATTACACATATTCCACCAGAGGGGTAAACTGAAAACGAAGTAATTTATGACACGCAAACCATTCGTTTCTTTAAATAGGGAGTTCTCATTATTTTGGGTCCACCATATTCTTTTACTACTGATTTACTACTGAATATCCATGATATACCGGTTAAATATTTTTGTAATAATTCCAATGATACTAATAGTAATAATGATAATTGTACTTGTAATAATATTAAAATATTATTATTATGATTATTATTATTATTATTATTATTATTATTATTATTATTATTATTATTGAACAGACATATAACTACAAAAAAATAAGTTACTAATATATAATTCAATAGAGAGAAGTAATATCACATATGGAGCTGAAATTTGGAAATCCAACAAAAGCTTAGAACAAAAACTTATATCGGTGGAAATGGATTTCATAAAGAGAGCAGCAAGATGTTCAAAATTAAAAAAACGAGAAAAAATGAATGTTAGATACTCAATAGTAGATTATATAAGATAATATCTTATATAATACACCGTGTCCCATTCAAACCTACCACATTTTAATTAAGCATAACTCTCAAAGTATGCGGAATTATGAAATGAAGTTGGCGTTAAAAGAAAGAGAAACCCAAATAATTTTTGTTTTCATTATTACAGTTAATTCATCTGTCGCATGTTGGGCAGTAATGACATATAACTCGTTCGCCAGACATCACTCCATTGGACTTCTTCCTCTGGGGGTATGTAAAAGACCGTGTGTTTGAACTCCAGTATAATATCTTCATGATTTACGAACCCGTATCCTTGACACAATTGCAACAGTACCAATGGGCGTGTTGGACAGAACGTGGCACCAAATCGAATACAGCCTTGTTATTGTTCGTGCTACTAATGGTGAACATGTAGAGGTGTTTTAGTGTGTGACAATGAAAATTCTTTGAGTTTCTGTTTCGTTTAATACCGGCTTCATTTCATAATTCCGCATACTTTGTTAGTTATGATTAATTAAAATGTGGTAGGTTTGAATGGGACACTCTGTATATAATAAAATATATTAAAAGCAATTACATTGGTATGGACATGTATAACAAATGCAAGAAGAAAGGTTACCTAGAAAAATATTAGAATGGTATCCACCTGGAAGAAGAAGGAAAGGAAGACCTCGAAACTCGTGGATGCAAGAAATAAGAACTGGAATGAGAACAAGAGGACTGAAGGACATGGAGTGAATGGATAGAGACGAGTGGAGACGAAAAATAAAAATTTAGGCACAGAAAGATGTGTAAACATTAAAAATCTGTATATAATTAATTCACTGGCACTATCAATCCCATAGTTTCATGGCCGCGCGGACATAAGCTCTCCATACATCCCTGTCCTGACCTATGTTTTCCAATCATTCCCTTTATAATCTACTTCCCTCAAATCATAGTTAATGGTATTCTCCCACCTCATTCTTGGTCTACGAACCGGGAATTTTCCCTCCGGTTTTCCTACAAGATGATTCCATCCACCTCTTTTATTCCCCATTCGTGCCATATGCCCTGCCCATCGCAGTCTACAAGACTTAACTGTTCTCATTATGTCTGACTTGCTATAAAGACCATGTAGTTCACTGTTATGCAATTTTCTCCATGTAGGCCTACCTGTCTGTTCATCTCTCTTTGGTCCAAAAATTTTCCTAAGAACTTTATTCTCGAATACTCCTACTTTCCTTTCCTCCCTTAAAGTAAGAGTCCATGTTTCACATTCGTATAACATAACTGGTAGAATAGAAGTTTTATAAATATTTTCAGTTTAACTTTTTTTTTAAGGAGTTTGGACGACAAGAGTCCCTGTAATACGTAATAGCACGCATTTCCAGAATTGAGCCTATGTTTAATTTCTTTGTGCATCTCATACCTATTTGTGATTATTATTCCTAGGTAGTTGAATTCAGCCAGTTCCTCAAAATTTTCCTCATTTGTCATTAGCTGTTTATTTCCACTATATAATGTATTTCTATGTGTAACCATATATTTAGCTTTATTGATATTTGCTCCCAGTCCCAATTTCTTAGTGTTACTCAATAGTGTGTGCGTGTTGACTTTTAGTATCTCTTCGCTATCATCCAATAGTATTACATCATCAGCATAAACTAACAGCTTATTAAGACCATTGAGTTGTAGGCCTTCTTAATCCTTTAAAGATTTGATAGCATGGTCTAGTACAAAATTAAGTGAGCAAAAATGTTATCAAAATGCAATAGCATTAATTCTTAATAATTATACATAACTTAATTAGTGTATAATGCTATTGTATTATTATGTCTTCTTCTTCTTCTTCCTTCCAAGTATTAGGCCAAGGCCTGTTACGATCCAATAGTAAATTTTCCCTCCAGCGTTTCATATGACGGCCCAGTGATCTTCGTCCTCTTGGTATATAATTATAAACAGCTTTGGGGATCCGATTTGAACTCATTCTTTCAAGATGGTGTTTCCAATTTAGTTGGTACTGTTTAATATATTCCAAAATTGGCGTAGTCTTCAATTCTTTTAAGATATCGGTGTTCATTTTCAGATCCCATCTGGTGTAACCCGCTGTTCTGCGCATGAATCTCATTTCACAAGCCATTATTCTGCTTTCATGTTGTTTTTTTAGTGTCCATGCTTCACTACCATAGGTCAACACTGGTCTAGCCAAAGTGTTATATAAACGTAATCTGGTGTTTTTTTGTACAAGGGATGGTTTCATAACTTGATTAATAATTCCTAAACTTTTATTATAACTAGTAACTTTTTCAGGGATATCCTTTTCATCCCAGATAGAGAGATAATATCCAAGATATTTAAATTGATTAGATCTCTCTAAAATGTTATTCTGGAGACAGATTTTACTTTGTATGGGGTCCTTCCCACGAAATGCCATAATTTTAGTTTTGTTAATTGATATTTCCATATTAAATTTAGCACCTAGTTTTTGTAAATTAAAAATAGGTGCCAAATTTAATATGGAAATATCAATTGTAATAATATTGTGTTTTTTACGTAATTGTAATGTTATTTTTTTTCTTTATACTATTACCAATTATTAATTTATTGTAACGGACTGTCAACAGCACTTACGGCCGAGGCAACCCATATTTGTAAATAAAATTGTAAATATCTTACTTTTTGTCTAATAAAGTCCTACTACTACTACTACAAAATTAAATAGTAGAGGAGATGGTGCATCCCCTTGCTTCAACCCATTCTGGATTTCAAAAGTATCCGAAAACTGTTTGCCTACACGCAACCCTACCCATTGTGTCATTTAGAAACATAGGTATAAGTCTAACCATTTTAGGAATTACGAACTCCAACAAGATACTGTATAACTTCTCCTTCTTAATTCAATCGTATGCCTTTTTAAAGCTATGTATAGCTGTTGTACAATACCATTATATTCCCATTTCTTTTCAAAAATTTGTTTTATATTAAAAATCTGATCTGTTGTTGACCTTTTTCTTCTAAATTCACATTGATGATCTCCTAGAATGTCGTCAATATAGGGAGTAAGTCTGCTTACTAACATATTTGTTAGAATTTTATACGAAGTTGAAAGTAATGAGATGCCCCTGTAATTGTTGCAATCAGTTTTATCTCCTTTCTTATATATTGGTACGATAATCGATTCTTTCCTTTCATCTGGAAGAGCTTCTATTTTCCAAACCATACTAAGCAACCGGCGTATCTCAATTTTTCTCCCCCAGATTTTATGAGTTCTGCTGGAATCTCATCTGAACCTGATGCTTTATACATCTTCAGTTCTGTATATAAATAAAATAACAGTAATAATAATAATAATAATAATAATAATAATAATAATAATAACTATCTTGGTTCTGATATAACATACAGCTACGATTGGGAT
Organism: Diploptera punctata; assembly: GCA_030220185.1. Taxonomy (NCBI): domain Eukaryota; kingdom Metazoa; phylum Arthropoda; class Insecta; order Blattodea; family Blaberidae; genus Diploptera; species Diploptera punctata. The sequence continues at coordinate 84,005 of JASPKZ010001094.1, forward strand.
TTACACAATAAATTAAAGCGATATCAAATGATGTGTGGCACCATAAGAAGAACCCTCCGAAAGAGTCGACAAGAAACTCAGCTCAGGTTTTATAAAATTATAGCTGTTCCTGTTCTTTTATATGGATCTGAATCTTGGGTACGTACAAAAAAAAATATATCTCACACATTCAAGCCACTGAAATGAATTTTTTAAGATCCGTAAAAGGATGTACACGCATGGATAGATTACACAATGAATCAATAAGAAATTGGACCAGAGATATTTTGAATACTCGATAAACTAGACGAGCACAAATACCAATGGAAAGAACATTTAGACAGAATGGACAATACAAGATTACCCAAAAAGATCAACGCCCACAAACCACATGGAAAAATATATTTTGGACGGCCAAGGAAACGATGGACTTGAGACCGGAACAGGTCGCATTGACCTAATCCTAGATAGGAAGAATAAGAAGAATAGTAGTAATAATAATAATAGTTATAATAATAATAATAATAATAGTAATAATAATAATTATTATTATAATAAGTATTATTATTACTATTATAAATGTGCCCCAGCCGTTGTCGAGCAGTTTAAGACAAAAATGGCTTAGTGAAAAGTACGAAATTTACGCTGCATCGAGTGCTCATAGGGAAAGAAATGTTCTAATGGAATTTCAGCCAGTATGGTACTGAAGTCGGGTACGTCTTGTCATGATCCAATTGCAATAATATTTGTTATTTGAGTTATTAAGGCCAAACAGAAAGAAAAATAGTGCGTATGCGTATTTTATTTTGAGAAAAAATAGCTCATTTGCGTCTTAGGAGACTCAAAAAAAATATATAATTATATTGTATTGTAAGCCTACGTTTTCCCTTTACAGAGATTTAGGCGCTCTCCCCCTACAAGGAAGAATTTGAACCATACTAATTTAGTTACACTTGTTTTCGTATAGATGTCATTTTGAGTGGTACGTGGTCAGCGTTCCGCCTCATACTGACATCTAGGAAACCAAGATAGTACTAGGACGCGAAAATTCGGTAAATTTTGCTTAGAGGCCTTTTCATTCAGGCTTAAGGATCTTTTACGAGCCTTAAAATCTTCAGACTCGGGACCCACGGCTTAAAGTCCCTCCCGGAGGACTTGCTCCTTGGATTTTTCCGTCCTAAAAAATCCATCGACTCCGGCCGGGTTTGAACCCGCGACCCTTGGGACCAGAGGCTAGGAGCATAACCACTAGTCCACCGCGGCCGACATATAATTATATATATATATATATATATATATATATATATATATATATATGTGTGTGTTATAATTAAATGTTTAACATTGAGCAATGCAAGCTTAATATGGTATGATAAGAAAAATAAATGCCTAGACGGGATTCGAACCCGGATCTCTGAGTCTGTACCTCAGCGTGATGTCCATTACACTACCAGGCGAATCCAATTCAAACACTTATTTTTCTTATATAATTATGTATTATATTCTCCATTATTACTAGATGTCGCGAGAACTCGGTCTTCACTGCCATCTAGTAGCTGACTATAACAAGTAAGCAAATTAAAGAGAATATTTTTACCTTATAGCAGTGACGCTTTATAGATGTTATAATGAAATGTTTAACATTGAGCAATGCAAGCTTAATATGGTATGATAAGAAAAATAAATGCCTGGACGGGATTCGAACCCGGATCTCTGAGTCTGTGTAATGGATATCACGCTGAGGTACAGACTTAGAGATCCGGGTTCGAATCCCGTCCAGGCATTTATTTTTCTTATCATACTATATATATGTATATACATATATATATATAGTTCGATATTATAATTAAATGTTTTGACATTGAGCAATTCAAGACTAATATTCTCGTAATAGAGACTATATATATATATATATATATATATATATCCATCCATAGTAATTCTGCCCGAAGACAGGTCTTTCACTGCAATCATAGCATTTTCAAGCTATGCTTGCAGCTTTACTAGGGAATTGTATAGGTGTGGTAGATTCCCGTTGCTTTCCACACCGGTGAAGGATGATGGTGATGATGATGATAATGATAAGGATAATGATGATGATGGCCATATGATTTTGGGGACCGTTTGGGCCTTAAAGTTTTCCTGACATTTGTCTTACAGGTGAGGAAAACCGCCGATAAAAACCTCACCCAGAAAAACTGCCCCGACCGGGATCGAACCCGGGCCCGCTGAGTGACAAGGCAGCACGCTACCTCGAGACCATATATATATATATATATATATATATATATATATATATATATAAATGAAAAATAATGTTTTTACCAGATTTGCTTGGGTAGCGTAACTGGCAGTGCATTGAAGTATTAATTCGGAGGTCCGGGTTCAAATCCCCGTCCAAACACCAAACATTTACTTTTCTTTTCATGTCATATATATATATATATATATATATATAATATGGTAATAAAAATAAATTGGTCCATACTCACACTCATATATATATATATATATATATATATATATATATGAGTATGGACCAATTTATTTTTATTACCATATTATAAATATTATCACCGTTTATTAGACATATAGGCCTATATCCTAGTGTACTTGTAATTGTGAAATGGATCCTGGTATTCAAATGTTATGTCAGCGTTTGCTACTCAAGAAAACGAGAAAAAAACTGAGGTCGGTCTGTACCATGATGTGATCTCAGGACATCCCGAACAACAGCCTCAAACGTTGCTAGGTGAAGCAACTGGCTCGATTAAAAAAGTTATAACAATAAATATAAAAAATATATCGTCAATAATTCAGCTGTATTAGGGAAGGGGAGAAGCTCGGAGCAAGATGGTCCCATAAGGGATATCAAAATAAATGTTCGCATGAAACCGATCATAAATGCGGTACCTTCAATTTCAACCGACATGACAGTATTCCTAGGAATTGGTCAGATGGAGATAGTTTGATGGGTCATCAAACGAAAGCACATGGAAGGTTCGTTCAACAAAATGAATCCAGGAAATGCATCAATAACCGACCTTAAAACATATCCCCTTTATCCTGACTAAAAAAATAGTGATTAAAGCTATGGCATCCAGGGATCTAACTATTATGACGCGAAATCCCGCAATGCAGGAACTTTTCAATGGCTTTCTGTTATGCCTTACTAAGTTGGTAGTTTTCAATGTGGTAAAAATAAATAATATATAATTTAAATTGATTATAATTAAAGATAAGGACAGAGCCAATATATGAAGTGGTTAGGTAATCTATGAAAAATAGGGAAATTTCAACAATCTAATGTATAAAAATTAATCTTTGTTTGTTTGTTGGTTTGTTTGTACTTTATGCGCGGCCATACCGTTGATCAAATTGTGATGTTTTTTTGCAAAATGTTCAGGAGATTCCCGGGATGAACATAGGCTATAAGAGAGTTGAGATACTCAACTCCTACACCCTTAAAAAACACCCTTTGTAGTGAAAAACGTGAAAAGTGGCTTACGCTGTATAAACCATAACAAATACACAAAATTAATGTACACAGAATTGAATATCTCAAAACTCTACAAAAAAGTCCGCGACAGCATATGTTTATCTTTTACAGATAACATACAATAGCCATTTTTGTCTTTCATTCATGCCAAGGAGATCGGAATAAGTAGATTCCCGGGCAAGCATGTGCTGCCGTACCATTCATCCGATTGACATGGGCTTTTTTGCAAAATGTTCAGGATTTTCCCGGGAAGCTTATAGGTTATAAGAGAGTTTTAATGCTCAAGGGCTTCGCCCTTAAAAATCGCCTTCTGTATTGAAAAAAAGTGAAAAAAATGTCGCTTTTTGTTAGCTTAAATGTCTTACGCTGCCTAAACCATAACAAATACACAAAATTATTGTGCGCAGAATTGAATATCTCAAAAACTCTACTGAAAAGTCCGCGACAGCAAATGTTTATTTTTTAAGGATAACTCACAATAACCATTTTTTGTCTTTCGTCGATGCCAAGAATATCGGGATAAGTAGATTCCCCGGCAAGCATAACAGTGCACGGCGGTATTCTTTTATGGATAACTCAAAAATAATGAATTTCATCTTTCAGCTCATTTATGTCAAGTACATCGAGATGCGTAGATTCCCGGGCAACGCCGGGTAATCGGCACGGGGTATGTAAAAATAGTAACGATATAAATTTATATTTATTTTTCCTTTTATTTATTCAACTAAATGCAAAAACACATTAACATTTATTTACGTGTAGTAGCGCACGCCGGGTATTAGCATACAGAAAATTGCAATAGTATGGACATGTAAAACGAATGAACGATGAAACGTTAAGAAGATGAGTATTGAATTGGATTCCAGCTGGAAGCAGAGGAGAGGTAGACCAAAAAATATTTGGCTATAAGATATAAATAAAGCGATAAATGAAAAAGGACTGCAAAACCAGAACTGGGAAGATTAAGAATATAAGGTCTATACTTTTAATATTCATGTTTGAACACCGTTGAGGTTAAAATTATTTAAATTATAAAATGTTTGTACCTTATATCACCATGTCGTCATCAACTATAATAATTTTCGTTATACTCTTCGTTATATTATTAAAATTCAAAGCTTTTCGAAATTATTATTCATGTTCAGGAACCTTCTTGATACTGAAATAATTTATAATGTTATACAGGGGGCTTTGGTTGTTAGGTGTATTTTAATTTAATAAATTCTTATTCTCTGCTTCTTTGATGATTTCAATTTCCTCCAAAACATTAATCTATTGTTTACTGTTTTCTTTGTGTATTATTGCCAATGCATCTATTTTACCAAATTGAAGGTCGGTTTCCGAAATATGCCCTGCAAAACTTGATTTTTCTTCCTTTTTAATAAAATGCGGGAAATGTTCATTAAATGTATTTGAAAACGTCTTGATGTTATAAGTTTAATGAACATTTCTCGGACTTTATTAAAAAGGAAGGAAAATCAAATGCATTATTCTTTTTCACATTATTATTATTATTATTATTATTATTATTATTATCATCATCATCATCTAACTAACTCGCTGGTTCTATCGAACCCCCGTAGGTTCACGGCCGCGCGGACATTAGCTCCCCATACATCCCTATCCTGAGCTAATGATATCCAATCATCCTCTGTATAATCTACTTCCCTCAAATCATGGATAATGTTATTCTCCCACCTCATTATTGGTCTACCAACTGGGTGTTTTCCCTCTGGTTTTCCTATCAGAAACTTCCATGTACTCTTTCATCCCCCATACATGCCACACATCCTGCCCGTCGCAGCCTACGAGACTTAACTCTTATTATATCTGGCTTCCTATACATATAATGTAGGTCACTATTATGTAGTTTTCTGCATTCACCTGTCTGTTCATCTCTTTTTGGACCAAAAATTTTCCTACGAACTTTATTCTCAAATATTCATAATCTTCTTTCCTCTCTTAAAGTAAGAGTCCATGTTTCGCAATCATATATTTTATTATTATTATTATCATTATTATTATTATTATTATTATTATTATTATTATTATTATTATTATTATTATTATCATTATTATTATTATTATTATTATTTTATTATTATTATTATTATTATATTATTATTATATCTTCTAATACATAAAATGAATGTTTGTTTGTTGCTTGTTTG
>JASPKZ010001095.1:0-86507 GCA_030220185.1 Diploptera punctata
AAAAGTGGGAGCCTTAACCTCCTACTACCCAAGGGCGTCCGAGCCTGTTGTGGGATCACTTACTATATATTTAATGTAAACGGCGATGTTTGAAAACAAATGAGAAACGATAGGTACGCTTCTACTGCTTCAATTGTTTATCACTGCAACCAGATCATACTATTTATTGCCAAAGGAACGCAATATTGTAAGGAGGAGCTTTCTTTAATATGGTAATTATAACACTGAAAAATATTTGGTGAAACACGACTCTGATTGGTTGTAAAACAGAAATCATTGAAACGTGATTGGTCATTGACTCCCATTTGGGGCATTGAATTTCTAAATTAAGAGAGTTATCAGATGACTGAAAGCAAGTAATGGTCTCTTAAACCAATTTATAGTAAATTAGCGCTTACTTCTGATTATGAAGAGTTAGTTAATCTATAACAATATTTTAAGAAATTTGAGCTGCAAGTAAACATCGATAAAACTAAAATATCTAGCCTATAGTCTCACATATAAATACATTATAAAATGGAAATGGACAGTTAATGATAAATGAGGGAAATTTTTGAAGAAGTGGCGGAATTCAAATACCTAGAAACAATAATTAACTAACTAACTCACTGGCACTATCGAACCCGTAGTTTCATTGCCGCGCGGACATAAGCTCTCCATACATCTCTATCCTGAGCTAATGTTTTCCAATCATCCCCTGTATAATCTACTTCCCACAAATCATACTTAATGTTATTCTCCCACCTCATTCTTGGTCTACCAACTGGGCTTTTTCCCTATCGTTTTCCTAAAAGACAATAATTGCAAATAGAAATTAGATGCAGAATGAAATTAAACATAGGCTCACCTCTGGGCATGCATGCTATTATGCATTAGAGGGGCTCTTGTCGATCCAACTTCTCTCAAAAAAACATTAAACTGAAAATATATAGGCCTATAACTATTTTTCTACCAGTTATAGGCTATTATATGGATTCGAAACATGGGTCATACTTTAAGGGCGGAAAAAAGATTACGAGTATTTGAGAATAAAGTTCTTAGGAAAGTCTCTGGTCCAAGGAGAGATGAACAGACAGACGAATGGAGAATACTTCATAACAGTGAGATCCATCATCTTTATAGGAAACCGTGAGATGAATGGAGAAAAAAGAGGGCATGGAAACTTCTTGTAGGAAAACCAGAGTGAAAACGCTCAGTTGGTAGACCAAGAATGAGTTGGGAAAATAACATTAACTATGATTTGAGGGAAGTAGATGATACAGGGGATGATTGGAAAACATTACCTCAGTATAGGGAAGTGTTGAGAGCTTACGTTCGCGCGGCCATGAACCTACGGGTTCGATAGTGTCAGTTAGGTTCATTATCAATATCATTATCATCATATTAAAACTCCATGGCACGACAGGCCTAGAGAAGCAGCTAGCTACTTCCACACGCGTTTTTCACAACTTTTGACGGTCATCCAGCCAATATAGGATGACATGTGGTCTGCATATCGAGCCCTCCTCAACCGTTGTAGCAGGTTTTCTCAGTCTGGATATTCTTCACCATACTGGATGAGCACCGGATTTATAGGCCTACAGGTCGAAATTCCATGAGAAATTTTCCGCCTATGGGGACTCAAACCGGTGCTAGTGTCCTAGTTCTGCACCAAGTCGTATTGCCTTAATCCTATGCACCGAAGAAAAGTTAAAGCTATACAGGGCTAGGCCTACTCATTTTTGGCTTAATAGGTTCCTAGGGAGCTAAATAACACTTTTTTGGGGGTTCAAAATTTGGGGAGGGGCTTTTATGTGGGTTCTGAATTGAGACTTTGTTAATTATAATATAATTTTTTACGTTTAATGGGTTGATAGGGGTCAAAATAACAAATTTTCAATAAAAGCTAAAGTAAAGCAATCCCACTACAGGTCTCAGGAGGCCCTTGGAGTAGTAGGAAGTTACGGCTCCCACTTTTTCTGGACAAACGGCACTTGATGTCAGCCGGGTTGCCAGCCCTGCGTGACGGCCCCTTTACCCCCAGAACAAGTGTCTGGTACTCATTTCAGTTAGAGGCTGAGTCGACCCCAGGGCCATAGTGCCGCCAGAAGGTTTGGGTCAGTTTTAAAAAATCACAAAAATATATAATTTTAGGGGACATTTAAGGGCCAAACAGCCCGGAAGACCAAATTAAGTGTCATTTAAGTTTTTTTATGCAAGATATCATAGGGCCTCCATGATAACTTTGGTCTCGACCAAGATTTTGCCCTTTAATTGATGCTGGCATCTAAACACTGCAGTTGGAAACGAAATATATATATATATATATATATATAAGCTTGAAGCTCTGAAGGTAAGTTGTCTGTTATTTAACAAAATCTGCAGATATAAAATAAAGAATGTCGGTGAACTGGTATGCATTCTATAATTACTATCTGTACTATGGAAGCTACTTGGGTGGCCGCTGTTTTGAGAATGGTTAGCCACAAATTAACTTCACTTCTTTCTGTTATTCAGTCCACTTAATATACGAGCATGTTACTTAAAATATGTGGAACAACATGTGTTGCAGTTCTATGAAATCTTCCAACAAAATTCACACTGAATTTAATGATCACCGTGCCATTCCTTTTTCATCTTACTTAAAACCCATCTATAATATAAAAAATGGAAGATAAGGAAAAGGCTAATGCATTACAAACTCATAATGATCCTAAACCAATATTTGTTAATTTATAAATAGTCAACGAACAGAGAAAATAAATTAACTCTTAAATTGGTAAAACATTTATTTCTCGTGTCAGTTATTTAAATGTGGCGGACCGCAATGAAAACGAGTTGTTCATAACTGTAAATTATGGGTAGGCCTATGTTGTGTAATTCGACATACATTTAAGTAAGAGCTAAGAAGACATGGATAGAGGAAATTAGGCTATATTTGATGAAGGACAGGGGACTGGAAGGATGGTGACTGGAAAGATAGAGATGAATGGAGGAAGAGAATCAAAACTTATAATTGGGCATTTAAAACCTGTTAGATAAATGTCTTCTCGAATGCAGGCTTTCACGGCCTGAAATCATAATATTAAGTGATTTTGGGCTATGTAGCTGTGATCCATTAGAGCCTACTGGTGTTCCAACCAGATGTTTCTCCCTTAACTGCGGAGGACATCTTCAGTGGCGAGTAGGCCTACTTCTAGTGTTGTTCCCTGATCGGAGGTAAAAATAGAATCCGAAGAAATAAGTTAACTGAGATATGTAACTGGCCTATATTTTACAAGATAAAGTATACAACAAAGATACTAGAAATTAGCTTAGTATATTCAGCTTAACAGATAGAATTAAAGAAACAGACAAAATTGGTTCGACCAAATTCAAAGAATGAATCAAAAAGCCGTTATTTGTAATATTTTATAAATCTAATTGAAGAACACGGATAAAAAAGGTAGGCCTATAATACTATTAGGCTATTTAAAACATTTTAATCAACTTAGTTGGTGTTTACTTGATGAAAATCCATATTTATTAATTAAATAAAAATAAAACGTAGTTTTTATTTGATTTTCATATTTATTATATAATTCAGTGACAGCTGTATCGGTACACTATACCTTCTTCAGACATGTTAACAAATTATGAATTGTACATATCAACTGATCTAAGCAACAATACAACAATATTTAGGCCTATTTAAAATTTAAATACATATTGTTGTATTGTTGCTTAGATCAGTTGATCTTCTTCTTCTTCTGCTTCATGAAATTAGACCTTTTGATCTGTTTTCACATCAAGTGGGATTTAATGAATCTTCCCATCTAGTAAATGGGCGTCCAACATTTCTACGTCCTATTGGTTTGTACTTTAGTAACAGCTGAGGGATTCTATCTGTAGGCATTCTCTTGACATGTTCATACCAGTTGTTTCTCATGTTGTCAATTCTTTTTGTTAAATTGAAAATATTTAAGTCCTTCCTAATATCCTCACTTCTTTCTTGTCCAAAATTGTCACACCCGCTACTGAATGTAGGAACTTCATTTCTGCAGTTTCTATTTTCCTTCTGTCTGAACGTTTAAGAGTCCAATTTTCACTTGCATATGTTAAGACAGGCACTGCCATAATTTTGTAAATTTTAGTTGTGTGCTCCTTAAAGTTTATTTTTCACTGTCCGTCTTATAGTGCCACACATTCTGTAAAATCTATTTAATTTAATATTAATATCTTCTTTCTGGCAGTATGATACGTTGCATCCTAAATAATTAAAATTGTTCACCTGTTCTATTATACTGTTATTAATACTGATTTTACACCTCATATGGTCTTTCCCGTTGAAAGCCATTACTTTCGATTTACTTTCAGAGACTGTCATATTGAATTTATTTGCTATTTCGTTTAATTTATATACTGCTATTTGTAAATTGTCTTCTGAAGAGCTAAGGATTGTCTGATCGTCTGCAAACAGTATGGTATTTAGAATTGTACCGCCAACTTTAAACTCTGTGGTTAAATTTGATTGCCATTGTACAATGATCAGTTTATATGTACTATAATAACACAATTCATAATTTGATTAACATGTCTGAAGAAGGTACAGTGTACCGAAACAGCTGCCACTGAATTATATCTTAATAAATATGAAAATCAATTTTTTATTTAATTAATAAAACATTTTAATTTCATTTCGACAATGTTTCAGTGACAGTCGATCCTGGTTACTTCAAACTGACACGATCTGTAAATTGGAATAGTCTATATTCAATGCCTTGCGTGTGAACCAAATATTCTAGTAGTAAAGATAAATGTAGGTCTATAGCCCTAAAATAATTAGGTCAAATATGTGGAAGTAAATCTATTTCACGATTATTTGAAAGTAGGAAGAGGACGTGGTCAAGAATTGCATTAAAAAAAAGAATGAAAACACAGGAAGCTGAAAGTGAAGGGACAGTAAAATGTACATTAGGCCATATAGTTTTTATGATGTCTTCAACATCATGGAGCAGGTTTAAAACTAAGTGTCCACCTGGCTACAGTAACGCGGTTTATAGGGGCCTATTACCGAAACAAAGCGAGCAATTAGCAATATACAGTATCCTTACGTTTATCAGTCTATCAAGGCTACTTTATGTGAGATCTTATTTCTTCATTTATAGAGAGTTCTAAACAGATACCAAATACATAGTCCATACCGCTCTTAGAGTGATCAACAAACGCCAATTGTATCCTTCCGCCATTCGCGCCACAATTACTGTCACTTTTGACAGGGAGATGATGACACAGCAACAGAAGACTCGACACTTTCATCCATTTTGTTTCATGAGAATCGACTGAAGCATGATTCAAATACATCATCCATATGTAATAAACTATTTCTTCTTCTTCTTCTACGGCTTTCCCGCATTTATAGGTTTGCCGTCTTCAGTTTCCATTTATCTCTATCATTCCAATCTCCCTCTTCCAAATTCCTATCATCCATTTTAGTTCTGACGTAGGTTTTCCATTTCCATCTTGGTCTGCCACGTTTATTTCTTCCAGGGGTGACCATTGGTATATATATTTTTGGCCATCTTTCATTTTCCATTCTTTGTACATGGCCATACCATTTAAGCGTTTGATTTTCAATCCTCTTAACAAACGATGTGGTGACATTCGTTTCTCTCCGAAGGAATTCATTTTTTATTTTATCCTCTCTTGTTTTTTGGAGGCTTCTTATAAAATAATCAAATTCAACTGTTCTAATTTTATTTGTTTGTACTTCCGTCAAAGACCAAGTTTCACTTCCATATGACGAAATATTCTGTATTATGCTCTTATAAATTTTCATTTTAGTTTCCTTTGCGATATTTTTGTTCCAAATTATTCCATGTAATGTTTTAGTTGCATTTTTGCCATTGCAATTTTAGTCTGTACATCTCTCTCACGGGTACCTAAACTTGTAATTATTGACCCAAGATATTTAAAAAATTCACTTTTTTTTTTTTCCCTGTTTCGAGTAGGCTATGAGGTCATGCACATTCTTTCCCAAACACATATATTCGGTTTTCTGTAAAATAAACTACTTTTAAGTTGTAATTATTGATTAGGTAGGCCTATATTTTAGAATATTTTCAGTGTTTTGAATATTATTATTTTCATTCACGAAAAATAACAAGTATATTCAGAGGACATATTTTTAATTTAGGCCTAATGAAGGGAACTACTTTTTCGCTTACATATTGCTTCTATATCGCACGTCGGTGTCCATAACCAATGAAAAGCGAGCAAGTCACGTGGTTTTGTTTTGATGAGGATCACTTTCAGAGCGGACATCCTTTAGTTAGTAAAAAAGAGTAACCACTATCGACCCGTAGGATCATGGCCGATTGGATATAAGTTCTCGATACATGCCTATCGAACTAACGTTTTCCAATCATCCCCTGTATAATCTACTTTCCTCAAATCATAGTTCATGCTATTCTCCCACCTCGTTCTTAGTCTACCAACTGGGCGTCTTCCCTCTGATTTCCCTATAACAAGGTTCCATGCCCTATTTCTTTCTCCATTCCTTCCACATATCCTGCCATTCGCATTACTTTTCTTATTACATCTGGTTTCCTATAAAGGAGCAAACAATTGCCGGACAATTTTCAAATTCATTCTACCAAATAGGCCTTCATTAATTCTACAACTTCTCCATCGTTATTTAACCTCTCGCCCTACAGGTAGGCTTATTATTAGCTTACATTTCCTACGCCGTCTTTATCATGGTACTACCTGTTGGAAGGACTTTTTTTTAATTCGGATCAGACATGTACCTTTTTCATCAACAAGGATGTGGAAAGCCTACCCGAATTAGTGAACTCAATCTAGAGACAACATTAAGAAGAAACACATAATTTAGGCCTACACCCACATTCATACAAAACACGAGGAATACACCTATTATAAAGAAAGTATTTATAATGTTCGGGGTCCATGTGGGCCTTAAATTTGCTCCACACTTGTCTTAAAAGTGAGGGAAAAACCTCGAAAAAAAATTTCCGTCCGGTATATAGACCTTAGTCGGCTATATTTCGATTCTTATTATCATTATTATTAGGCCTATCATCGCCATTATTATTAGCCTATCGTTATCATTATCGTTATTATTAAAATTATTCTATTATTATTATCACTATTATTATTATCACTATTATTATTATCACTATTATTATTATCTCTATTATTATTATCACTATTATTATTATCTCTATTATTATTATCACTATTATTATTATCTCTATTATTATTATCACTATTATTATCACTATTATTTTTAACTTAATATTAATATTATTACTTTTAATATTATTACTATTAGGCCTATTATTATTACTATTATTATTATTATTATTATTATTATTATTATTATTATTATATTATTATTATTATTATTATTATTATTATTATTATATTATTATTATTATTATATATTATATATTATTATTATTATGTCCACCGCTGTGGTCTCGAGGTAGCGTGCTGCCTTGTCACGCAGCGGGCCGGGTTAGATCCCCGGTCGGGGCAGTTTTTCTGGGTGAGGTTTTATCGGGGTTTTCCTCGCCTGTAAGATAAATGTCAGGAAAACTTTAAGGCCCAAAAGGTCCCCGAAATCATATGGCCATCATCATCATGATCATCCTTATCATTATCATCATCATCATCATCCTTCACCGGTGTGGAAAGCAACGGGAAGCTACCACACCTACACAATTCCCTAGTAAAACTGCAAGCATAGCATGGAAACGCTATGATTGCAGTGGAGGACCTGCCTTCGGGCAGAATTACTATGGATGGATTATTATTATTATTGTTATTATTATTATTATTATTATTATTGTTATTATTGTTATTATTGTTATTATTGTTATTATTGTTATTATTGTTATTATTATTATTATTATTATTATTATTATTATTATTATTATTATTATTATTATTATTATTATTATTATATGCAAATGGAAGAGCATCGGCTACCAAAATGTGTTTTGGAATGGAAACCTGAGGGAAGACGAGGCAGAGGAAGACCTAAAACCTCCCTTAGAGTCAGGGAATATATTTAGGCCAAGGCCTATACATGAAGGAGAAACATCTACAACCAGGAGATTGGATGGACCGACAAAATTGGCTATTGGGAATCGGACGATGTCAAATACATTAATCAACCGATGATCTATCTTTCTATAATTTCTTATTAATTTTAAATTGTATTGGCCCTATGTTAGCCATCCTAAACTAAACCTACTGGAAGATAGGAGATGGAAACGACAGGATGAAAGTTTGGTGTAAAGATAGGTAGGCCTATAATTCAACAACTTCAGAAAACAATTCAAAACTTTCAGGAAATTGAGATAGGTCTAGGAACGCCATTATTAATCCAGTAGTTAACATATGATTCGCAGATATTTTTAGAGCAGCCATGTGTGAATGAACTGATGTTATCAAAATTTAATGGCACATCAAATTAAAGACATTAATTTCCTGAAGCCTGAAATTAGCTGACTAACAATATCGTGACATCAATTTCAGTTTTTATGATAAATGACAAACCGATGTGAAATGGGAGCAAGATATTAGTCTAAAACAAATTTGAGAGAGAAAAAAGAACTTGCTGAAATCTTGTCAAGATGAAATGATAACCCAAGCAAACAAGAAAAATGTGGATTTAGATTTTCCTGTGTTAATTTCAACTCATTTCCTCTAATAGTACTGGTTAGGAAATTAGTAGGGACCGGGAAACTCAAGATGGCCGCCCGGGAGAGACGCCTCTGCAGGAAGACGCCGGCGTCGATCAATGATTTCACAGGCGCCCCTGACGTCACTACATTGGCGTCGGTTCGCCCCCAGAAAATCCATAACATCTCTGGCCACAAGTTTATAAGATATTGTTACTTATAGTAGGCTAAACACTTTCTCCCACAATCTGTTTATCTGTAAACTAATGTAATTCCCATACCTGATACTAGATGTCTCTCTATGTCGAATCCAATTGTTGCAGCTCTTCGCTGCCTTGCGTTCACTGACCTGAAATACAAATAAGAATTGACATTCTTGAAATCTTTAGAGACAAAAAAGACCAACAACTCAACTGTATTAATCAGCTGTTAGTTTATGCTGATTATGTTGTATTATTAGACGATATCGAGGAGATACTAAGGGCCAATATACACACTGTATTGACTAACACTAAGAAATTGGGACTGGAATTAAACATCAATAAAAGTAAATATATGTTCACACATAGCAATACATTACATAAAGGGAATAGAGAGTTGGTGACAAATGATGGAAATGTTGAGGAAGAAGCTAAAATAAAAAAAAATTGGAACAATAATTGTATTGTATTGCAAGCCTACGTTTTCCCTTTACAGAGATTTAGGCGCTCTCCCCCTACAGGGAAGAATTTGAACCATATTCATTTAGTTACACTTGTTTTCGTATAGATGTCATTTTGAGTGGCCCGTGGTCAGCGTTCCGCCTCATACTGACATCTAGGAAACCAAGGTAGTACTAGGACGGGAAATTCGGTAAATTTGCTTAGAGGCCTTTTCATTCAGGCTTAAGGATTTTTTACGAGCCTGAAAATCTTCAGACTAGGGACAATAATTACAAATAGGAATTAAATGTACCCTACAATGAAATTTAACATAGGCTCAATTTTTTAAATGCACGATAACCTATTATGCTCAACTTCTCAAACAAACAAAAATAGGCTGAAAATAGGCTATATAAAACTATTAGTCTCCCAGTTAGGCTATATTACACCGATGCGAAACATGAACTCTTACTTTAAGGGAGGAGAAAAGATTACATGTAGGCCTATTCGAGAATAAAGTTCTTAGGAATTTTTTTGGACTAAAGGGAGATGAACAGACAGGCGAATGGAGAAGACTTCGTAATAGTGAGCTACATGACCTTTATAGATGGAAATCAGACATAATTAAAACAGGTAAGTCTCGTAGACTGCGATGGGTAGGACATGTGGCACGAATGGTGAATGAAAGTGGGGCATGGAAGATTATTATAGGAAAACCAGAGAGAAAATGCCCAGTTGGTAGTTTAAGAATGAGTTGGGAGAATAGGATTAATCAAGATATCAGGGAAGTAAATTATACACGGATGATTGGAAAACACCTATCGTTCACAGACCTCTATAAATGAAGGGGCCTCATCTCATCTCATTCCTCGTCCCGATCCTGAGTTGGACACGAGTTGACGATATTTATTTTATTTATAATTCTTAACAAAAGAAGAGACTAAGGCTCAAGATTAGACAGTTACGTCACTGTAGATGTTAGCATTGAGAAGAAAATATATGTTGATACCGTATTCTTGCTCACACTTACATTGAAGTAAAGAAAGTCAGCAGATACCATGTATTAAAATAACATGTTAGTGCAGTTGTTTACGTGCGTAATTTACAACATTTATATGTTATATATAGATTTTACCTTGCCCAACCCTTTTCGTCTATTACCTGCCACACGTTTTGTTTTGCTTCGTTATTCTTACATTTTATTATAGTTTCAATGTTTTTATTAAACCTGCTCTTTAGGTACAGTCTGCAACAATTAAATATTGACATAGCATTAACTACCAAACTTCTTTGCAATTATAATTGCATGACATTCTCAAAGAATTACAAACAAAATCAGTCATGGAATATGTATAAAAATACAGAAACAACTGGAAATCTCACGTACAAAGAATGAGCAGAACAAGAATACCACGTCAGATCTTAAATTACCAGCCACCAGGCAAGAGATCTTTGGGCAGACCCTTCAAACGTTGGATTGAGACCGTAACAGACCACTAGGTCTATCACATGAAAGGAAGAAGAAGAAGAAGAAGATAATTACATGTTTATTCTTCATTATAGGTTTATATAATTAATGATAAATGCTTATTTATACTCCTAATGTATGGTCACACACGTATAAAATATATATTGACTAAATATTGCAAAAGGACAGTTAGTGACATATGTGGGAAATTTTAAAGAATTGGCTCAATTCAAATATCTATGAACAATAATTACAAACAGGAATGAGGTGCATACGGAAATTAAACACGGAAATTGTTGGAAACTTCTTGTAGGAAAGCCAGAAGGAAAAGCCCAGTTGGTAGACCAAGAATGAGGTGGGAGAACAACATTAAGTATGATTTGAGGGAAGTAGATTATACAGGGAATGATTGGAAAGCATTAGCTCAGGATAGGGATGTATGGAGAGCTTATGTCCGCACGGCCATGAACCTACGGGTTCGATAGTGCCAGTAAGTAAGTAAGTAAGTAAGTAATTGTGTACTGACAGAGGCCAACGATTAATTCTGAAAATGCATGCTCATTATGTCGTCCAAACTTCTCTACACTCTAATTCAACCCAGGAAGTTACTACAGACCTTACGGGCTACGCCAGTGTGCCCCTACGTACAGAGGGCAGATGTTGCCAAACTCATAATAACGGTATTTGTTTGTTAAGGAGGGGTGGAGAGGCAAGGTTAGCAGTACTTTTACCAAATCTAAGTACAATACATTTAAAAAAACATAGTTTTTCTTTTACGGCATGCAAACTAGTTTTATAGTAAATATGAGAGTCGACACTTTCACACAGGATAGTACAGGTCCGCACGAGCTCAGTGACAAGTGGTAACTGTTTTTTCTGCCAGTGAGTTAGTTAGTTAGGTATAAAAATATTGAATTCTGACACTTCTGAATTAAATGTTCTATAAATAAAAGTGCAAATTACAAAACATTAGGACGAAGAAATGTTGGAAGACCCAGTAAAAGATGGATAGACCAATTCTAAGATGAGATCGGAACAGACCAGCAGGTCTAATCCTTGATGCTGATGATGATGATGATGATGATGATGATGATGACGATGATGATGATATAAGTACGACTATATTAGCCTATGCCACATTACCACCTGCGAATATTGGATCGGAAAACGTATGACTGCTAGCGTCATGTCGGCTAATGCGATAACACGTTCCCTCTAGAGACAATTGCCAACATGTGTACTGACATATATGGGGATTCTATCCCAGGAGTCCACATACATTAGTGAGCAAGTTGGAGTGAGAAAATGGGCAAGTTAATACACCTGCTTAGCTTAGCGTTCACTTGTTTTAGCGTTTTTTTTTTGTGATAAGTTGGTTACATGTGTCTGAGCACTCATTAAATACATATTTTACACTGTAAATATGGCGATTTTAGGGTACTTCTCACATTATTTTAACACATTTCTTACATTTTTTAAAGAAAAATATCAACATACATATATACATTTTCTTCTTCTTCTTCTTCTTTTTTTCCTTCTTCTTCTTCTTCTTCCTCATAATCCAAGGATTAAGCCTGTTGGCTGGTTCCGGTTTCATGAAAGCTAGAATTGTTAAAATTTTTCAGACCATCTGCTATGTGGGCGTCCAATATTTCTCCTTCCTTTTGGAAATCTTTCGTCTTGTATCAAAATGTTCTTTCGAGGCGTTCCTATATTTATTAATTAAATAAAAATAAAAAATAAAGCTTAGTTTTATTTGATTTTCATATTTATTAAGACTATTTAACTCATGCCCCAAATGGGAGTCAATGACCAATCACGTTTCAATGATTTCTGTTTTACAACCAATCAGAGTCGTGTTTCACCAATATTTATCAGTGTTATAATTACCATATTAAAGAAAGCTCCTCCTTACAATATTGCGTTCCTTTGGCAATAAATAGTATGATCTGGTTGCAGTGATAAACAAAAGAAGCAGTAGAAGCGTACCTATCGTTTCTCATTTGTTTTCAAACATCGCCGTTTACATTAAATATATAAATATTTTAAAATAACTATAGTTAAATAATGATTTGTGAGTAAACAGCTTAATTTTATTCGTTAAATAGTCCTAACAAATGCCACTCTTGATTTCCAAATTCTCTAGATAAATTCACTCCTCACTTCGTGAGTCGTGAATTTATCGATAATTTGGAAATCACTCGTGGCATTACTTATGATAAATTCCTATATTTAATTATTCGATCTATAAGTTTGAAAATATTTTCTTTTATCTTCTTTTCTTTTCTTATCCAGCAGAGAATGTCCTGCTAGGTAAGTCTTATATTTCTTAAAAACCTCAACTCAATTGCTTCCAGTCTTGACTTTTAGATATCGTCCAACATTCTGATCCATACATCAATACAGGAACATCCATTACATACATATTTCTCTCACGTAATTAGGCTATTCACAAAATGCAAAAATACACTGAGTGTTTTTTTTTTCGTTTTTATTTGAATTTATATAGCTGACGTAGAATCCCCAAAAATGCTTTTATAGCCTAATATAATAAATATAGTATTAAGATTTGTCAATCTATTTACGTAATGTTATGTACATAAGCCATAGATTAATTTATCACATAATCAATTGAGTTGGTGTTTACTTGATGAAAATCCATATTTATTAATTTAAATAAAAATAATTTGTTAACATGTCTGAAGAAGTTACAATGTACCGAAACAGCTGTCACTGAATTATAGCCTATAATACATATGAAAATCAAATAAAACTAAGTTTTATTTTTATTTAATTAATAGTTCATCACAGTTTATTACTTTCTTTGTAGGATATAGGCCTATATATATATATATATATATATATATATTATATATTTTAGTTTCTTTCGTGTAGGCCTATTGTAGATACGAGCTGTTATTCCTTTGAGTATACATTCTTCCATTAGTTAATTTTTAATTGTACATAGCCTAATTTTATTGTATTATCAGACATTATTTTCATTGTTGTTCAGTTTGACCTGATAATTGTTTAGTATATAGCTACTATTATTGTATTTTTTTGTATTTAAATGTAACACATGATTGTTCTGCTGAGTGGAAGAGAAGCCAACATGGCCTTAACTCCGCCAGGCTGAATATATGTAGGCCTATTCTAAATCTGTTCTAATATGGTGAATTTAGGCTGCTTTGAGCTCAATTTTTCACTTCATATTAAGACATTTATTACATTTTTAAAGAAAAAATCAACTTTTTTTTGTAAGCCCATATTTTCCCTTTACAGAGATTTAGGCGCTCTCCTCTTACAGGGAAGAATTTGAACCATACTAATTTAGTTATATTTGTTTTCGTATAGATGTCATTTTGAGTGGTCCGTGGTCAGCGTTCTGCCTCATACTGACATCTAGGAAACGATGGTAGTACTAGGACGGGAAAATTCGGTAAATTTTGCTTAGAGGCCTTTTCATTCAGGCTTAAGGATTTTTTACGAGCCTGAAAATCTTCAGACTCGGGACCCACGGTTTAAAGTCCCTCCCGGAGGACTTCCTCCTTGGATTTTCCGTCCTAAAAATCCATCGACCCCGGCCGGGTTTGAACCCGCGACCCTCGGGACCAGAGGCAAGGAGCATAACCACTAGTCCACCGCACAGGCTCTATAGCCTATTTCTCTCACGTAATTATTCATTTAGGCCTACTGCAACAATAAATTTATGTTTTTCCGCTTTTTATTTCAATTTATGTAGATGACTTGTTGGCATAGAATCCCCCCAAAAAAATGCTTTATATAGACCAATATAATTATGATGCTAAGATACACTTGTTTGATTGCACTTTCTCCATTTGCTGGTGTTTGCGAGACAAAACACTTAAATGCTCATCGTCAGGGTCGTTCTGTGAGAGGTACTTAACTTGACTACAACCCATGCACAAATCACAAAGCTTATAGTGCCACTAAAAAAACCGGAATAAACTCCGTTTATTGGGTGATTATCGTCCATTCAAAACGCCGATTAAATGCAATACTATTTTGTGATTGCTACGCCCTTTTATGTGCTATTATGTCTAAGTTTAATTTTTGCGTATTTTTTGTTTGTTATCTAAGCTGTCAGACTAAATTAATGCATTTCACATAGTAATTACAACGTAACATTTACCGCAATTAAAATATACATAAAATTAGTGACTTATTAGCAGTTAGTTACACAGACAAGTCTCTGTACCTGCGTGTTCTTACATTTGTTTACTATTTTAATTATCACTCTAACCTACAGCACTATTTACACCTTCCATAAAATGTAATTATATCCTTTACATGTTATTATGTAGTAAATAGATGTTTATCTGAATTCAACTCTTCATTTGTAGATTTTTTTTGCTTTCATAATAAATAACTTAATATTTATGAACGACTAGAAGGACCCACGACATTTTTCGCATGAGCAAATTAATTTAACCCTATTTTACACGCTTTATATTAGCTTGACCTGTATCTATCTATCTATGTAACTGAATTTTTCATCGCGTTTTTCACCCACTTAATATAATTGCATCGAATTGAAATTTTGTATACTTGTAAAGGACCCGTGACAATACAATAATTTCATATTCATTTTCTAAAATCCTGGCCAGAATCATCAGAAAATCAAACAAAAAAGTGTCTTTGTATTTATGTAACGGAATCTTTGAACACGATTTTGACCCAATTAGAAACATAGGATAGACTTGAAAATTTGTATACTTGTAAAGAACCCGTGACAATACAATAATTTCATATTTATTTTCTAAAATCCTGGCCAGGATCATCAGAAAATAAAAAAAGTGTCTTTGTATTTACGTAACGGAATCTTTGAACACGATTTTCACCTACTTAGAGACATTGGATCGACTTGAAACTTTGTATACTTGAAAAGAACCCATGACAATACAATAATTTCATATTCATTTTCTAAAATCCTGGCCAGAATCATCAGAAAATCAAAAAAAAGTATCTTTGTATTTATGTAACGGAATCTTTGAACAGGGTTTTCACCCACTTAGAGGCATTGGATCGACTTGAAACTTTGTATACTTGTAAAGGACCCGTGACACTACAATAATTTCATATTTTATTTCTAAATTCCTGGCCAAAATCATCAGAAAATCAAAAACATTAAAACTGGTATAATAGGTTACGGACTTGTCGACTTTTTAATCAAATCGCTGTAAGAGCTCAGTTGGTAGAGCGGTGAACTAGTGGTATACAATTTCAATAGTCCATATATCGCTGGTTCGAATCCGGATAGGGAGGATTTTTTTTTAGAAGAGTAATACTTTAAGCTCATACTACAATAGTATGGAATTTAAATATATTTACATTCTTATCTTATTCTGTAAAATATTAAAACTAATAAATTAATTAATAAATGTTTTAAAAAACTAAAACAGCACGCTTTATTAGAAAACCGAACTCAAATATGAAAAATAATTTTAATTTCCAACACGCTTGGGATAAATTTTAAAATGGTCAACAAAAAAATCATCTCCAACACATATAGAATAAAACTAGAATTATCAACAAAAATAAAATAATTTTACCATCAAAAGCGTGGAGTGTTTTTATGATTTTTACATGTTTTTCTTAGATACTTTACTTTTACCAATATCTGTTTATTATCAAATATATTAATTGATATAGAGCACCCCACGCTTTTGATGGTAAAATTATTTTCTAAAGTTGTTTTCTAATAAAGCGTGCTGTTTTAGTTTTTAAAACTATTATTTATTTATTTATAGATCGTTTTTAACATCTAAGTTCACACAACGTCCATTTATTTCATTATTATACTCATCTTCTCATTTATAAATTATTATTCCCTCCCTGCCCGCCCCTCTTTACGAAAATAAGGGGGGTAAGCTCTAAGATAATAAACTGAAAATGATAATCTATTCTCAGTTTTTGACCCATCAACAAGAGTTTGTAGCTATAAATTGGCAAAACACTTTCTTGCTTTGCTTTTGTTTTTTTGTGACGGCAACAATGCGTCGTCCAGTGTGCCGATTGTGGCATTTGTTTATCTCTTGACGGCTAAGAACTTTCGCTTCTTGCTCTATAGGGGTTTTTATATTGTTTTTTTCCGGTCCACCGCTGTGGTCTCGAGGTAGCGTGTTGCCTTGTCACGCAGCGGGCCCGGGTTCGATGCTCGTTCGGGACAGTTTCCTGAGTGAGGTTTTTATCGGGGGTTTTTCCTCACCTGTAAGACAAACATCAGGAAACTTTAAGGTCAAACAGTCCCCGAACATCATATGGCCATCGCAATCATCATCATTCATATTTATCTTAGATTAAGCTTTAGGATTAAGGACTCTCCTGGCGCACCACTATCATCATCGCCCATTATAACATCTGGGCAACGTAACCCCGCCTTCCAGGCGCCCCAACCTCAGAAGTGGGTTACAATTACGGCAATGCCAGGAGAGAATGCCAGAAATGTCCGAAAAGGACAACCTGAGGCATTAAAATATACAAATATATTATTTTTTCCTGCCTAAATGGCGTTATTGGAAAATTATTTTTACTTGCAGCCCAAATTTCTCAGTGTTACTCAATAGAATATTTATTTATTTATTTTACCTGATAGAGTTATGACCGTAAGGTCTTCTCTTACACTTCATCAGGGTTAAATTTATACATATGACAATTATGAATTATCTACATAATTAATGATAGGCCTACATAGGATATAGGCAGGCTACACAATATAGGTCTAAAGTTGACAATGGAAAGAAAGTAATATTTGTAATTATAATAATAATAGCAACAAGACCAGCCTCGTGGGATAGTGGTCAGCATTTCTGACTACTGTTCATGAGGTCCGGGTTCGATTCCCGGTCAAACCCATAGGAATTTTTCCTTGAAGGTGGTTGCCCATGGTCTGGAATTTAGGTTAGGTTTACGTTAAGAACTCTCCTGGCGCTTCATTATCATTTATCACTCATCATATCATCGTAGTAACGTAACTCCGCCTTCCAGGCGCCGCAAATTCAGAAATGGATTACAATTAAGCCAATGCCGAGGAGAGAACACCAGAAATGTCAACCCGCGGCATTGAATAAAAAAAATAATAGCAACATAATAAAACCTATAATTTGATTAAGTACTTGGCTTGGTAAAGGACGTGTAAAATATAAAGAAATAATAATAGTAGGCCTATAGGCCTACTGTTCTAAGGAAATAAGAAGTGAGTTTTTTTCTTGAACTGGTGTTTTAACTGAGGTGTATTTGGGTAGTGCCCCATACGTTTTGTGAATTTAACCCTGTCAAAATATGTTCCGGTGTGTGTATCACGCCGTTATAGGGCCTATTTGCTGGTTTATAATGCGCAACGCAAGCCTACTCTGGCCTATGTTCCACGAGAGAGTGTTTATTGTGTGGATAACTAGGCGTTTCAGTTTAAGAAGTGTAGTGACTGTTACAAATATGCAGCATATTATTACATCCTTCTCAGTAACATGTCCTTCCTCAAGCTATTAGTCACTAGTGCAAAAAACTGCACATATCAAGTTTTGTGGTAGGGACAGAGACGTAGGCCTAAGTCCTGAAAAATCTGTAAGTTGCTTACAAAAGTGCCTATAGTTTGGCAGCGAATAAAATGCAGTGCTAATACATCCTTATTCAGACTGTATATATCTCACTACCCAAACGGTGTGCTCCTCTTCCCCTCTATTTCAACCAATCATCGTCAATACATATTATACCACTTAGGCTATATTATTTTTTTATTTCCCTTGATATAGTTTCTAATATTATCAACTTTAATAAACGGCGAATTTGGTGATATTTTAAATTTATATATAGGCCTATTTTGTTTATTTATAAGAAGACGCAATTAGGAACTCACTCATGGCGTTAGGATACTCACAAAATTACGAGTCATGTCACGTATTTAGAAATAATCGTCTTAGAGAAAAGAATGTAGGCCTACATCGGTTTGGAGCGAATTCGATAAATAACCTCGTGGAAGGTCCATACTATATTCCTGTAGGCCTATTTATATTTTGTCACCGTTATCCAAAATGTACATTTGCACAAAAATTAAAAGAAACTATGGCAGAATTAGCTATCTTACCCTACTGTCAACTTACGAAACATGTTTTATGTATTTGTTTATATGCAGATTATCTAAGTTTTACACATCTTTCTGTAGGCTACATATAGTTTTGTTTGCCTTCTCCACTCGTCACTATTCATCCACTTCTATATCCGCTCCAGTCCTCTTGTTCTCATTCCAGTCTTATTTCTCCAGTTTCCAAATCCTCAAATTAAATTGGTATAACCATAAAGAAAAATTATGACTTCTTAACAGTGAACTATATGGTCTTTATAGGAAGCCAGATATAATAAGAACAGTTAAGTCTCGTAGACTGTGATGGGCAGGACACGTGGCACGAATGGGGAATGAAGAAGTGCATGGAAGCTTCTTGTGGTTAAACCAGAGGGAAAAGGCCTAGTTGATGGGAGAATAACATTAACTATGATTTGAAGGAAGCAGATTATACAGGAAATGATTGGAAACATTAGCTCAGGATAGGGATGTATGCAGAGCTTATGTCCGTGCGGTCATGAACCTACGGGTTCGATAATGCCAGTTAGTTAGTTAGTTAGGTTTCTGCCCCACATCCTATATATTTTTTCCAAAGATAAAATAATAAATAGGCCTAATGCTAGAAATAAATATAAAAATGGCAGGATCGTCCAAAATGAACAAAATAATTTCCAGATGGAATGGGCTGTGTATCACTGATACTGTTCATTAAATGGAAACAAAAGAGATCTAAGGATAAAGTGCACTTAGATTTGTTTTACTCCAAGTACGAAGGCACAAGATATGCAAGAATAAACGTAATTAAAATGTAATGAAAGGCT
The DNA here is from genome assembly GCA_030220185.1 of Diploptera punctata. Classification (NCBI taxonomy): domain Eukaryota; kingdom Metazoa; phylum Arthropoda; class Insecta; order Blattodea; family Blaberidae; genus Diploptera; species Diploptera punctata. The sequence goes on from JASPKZ010001095.1 coordinate 19,680, forward strand.
TCGGTCAGCTACAAAAAACGATCTACAACAATAAAAGCTACATTCTTTTTTCTAATTAGTGGTTACTTTATCATCCATACATCTTACAATGTAGGGCGTGTCTTACCGACTGCTTGGTATTGAATTACTCCACAATTACAGGTCTCAAGTAAGACGTTATAGGTTACATAAAATCACGTTTTAAATTAAGCGATTATCTTACACAATGCAACTAACAATAACCTAAACCAACACACAGCTAGTGACTTATTTATTTTACAGGGTGTAATCAAATCCAAGAATTTTACTTTATTTATTTAGATACTGTTGGGTAAGGGTTTTTAGTCCACCGCCGTGGTCTCTAGGTGTTACGCAGCGGGCTCGGGTTCGATCCCCGGTCGGGACAGTTTTTCTGGGTGAGGTTTTTATCGGGGTTTTTCCTCATCTGTAAGACAAATGTCAGGAAAACTTTAAGGCCCAAACGGTCCCCGAAATCATATGGCCATCATCATCCTTATCATCGTCGTCATCATCACCCTTCACCAGTATGGAAAGCAACGGGAAGCTACCAAACCTACAATTCCCTAGTAAAGCTGCAAGCATAGCATGAAAATGCTATGATTGCAGTGAAGGACCTACCTTCGGGCAGAATTACTATAGATGGAAGGGTTTTTAGGCCTTTTTCACCCACTCAGATCCAATAAATTCTACATTTAATTTTGAAACTACAAGTTGTTGTTGTTGTTATAATAATAATAATAATAATAATAATAATAATAATAATAATAATAATAATAATGATAATGATGATAATGATGATTAATGATGATGATGACGTGTGATAATGATAATAATGATAATAATTGATAATAATGACTAATAATATTTAAATAATAATTTTAATTAATTATTATTACTATATATTACTATTATTATTTATTTATTTATTTATTTATTCTGGCAGACTTAAGGCCATGGCTTTCTTCCACTCAAACAGCCACAAATTACAAGTAGGCCCACTAATTTGAGAATATAGATTATATAGGCCTACATCATAGGCTACATCCATCCATAGTATTTCTGCCCGAAGGCAGGGTCCTTCAATGCAATCATACCATTTTCATGCTATGCTTGCAGCTTTACTAGGGAATTGTAGGTGTGGTAGCTTCCCGTTGCTTTCCATACCGGTGAAGGATGATAATGATGATAATGATGAGACCATATGATTTTGGGGACCGTTTAGGCCTTAAAGTTTTCCTGACATTTGTCTTACAGGTGAGGAAAAACCCCGTATAAAACCTGACGCAGAAAAACTTTCCCGACCGCGGATCGAACCCGGGCCCGCTGCGTGATAAGGCAGCACGCTACCTCGAGACCACAGTGGTGGACGCTACTAATTAGACTATAAAGAATTAAAATGTATTGAACGTTGCAATGGAAATTTCATGTACAAACAACATTTTATACGATAATAATAACAATAATAATAGGCCTACTCACTATTAGAATAGGCCTATCTGAAGATTGAAAAAATTAAAATGTTATTTTATTTGTTACGTCAGTTACCATGGAGTTTACCTGAATTAAAAATAATCTAGTAAACCCTAATTAACTAACCTAAGCATATATAATTCTAAATCACTTGGAGAAATTTAATTTTAAATGTGTCTAAAACTTAAAGGGATCTATGCCTATATTAGATTTTTAATCTTCTGAATTTTAAGTCGGCCGCGGTGGACTAGTGGTTATGCTCCTTGCCTCTGGTCCCGAGGGTCGCGGGTTCAAACCCGGCCGGAGTCGAAGGATTTTTTAGGACGGAAAAATCCAAGGAGCAAGTCCTCCGGGAGGTCCCGAGTCTGAAGATTTCCAGGCTCGTAAAAAGTCCTTAAGCCTGAATGAAAAGGCCTCTAAGCAAAATTAGCGAATTTTCCGTCTAGTTCTACCTTGTTTCCAGATGTCGTATGAGGCGGAACGCTGACCACGTACCACTCAAAATGACATCTATACGAAAACAAGTGTAACTAAATTAATATTGTTCATTAATTAAATAAAAATAAAACGTAGTTTTATTTGATTTTCATATTTATTATATAATTCAGTGACAGCTGTTTCGGTACACTGTACCTTCTTCAGACATGTTAACAAATTATGAATTGTGTTCCAACTGATAATTCATTCCAACTCATAATTTGTTGACATGTCTGAAGGAGGTACAGTGTACCGAAACAGCTGTCACTGAATTATATAATAAATATGAAAATCAAATAAAACTACGTTTTATTTTTATTTAATTAATAAATATGGATTTTCATCAAGTAAACCACAACTCAATTGATTATTTAATATGGTTCAAATTCTTCCCTGTAGGGGAGAGCGCCTAAATCTCAGTAGGCCTAAGGGAAAACATGGGCTTACAATACAAAATACTGAATTTTAAGCAAAGAACCAGCAGAAAAATAATATAAATTATCATAAGTAATGCCACGAGTGATTTCCAAATTATCGATAAATTCACGACTCACCAAGTGAGGAGTGAATTTATCTAGAGAATTTGGAAATCAAGAGTGGGCATTTGTTAGGACTAATTTAACGAATAAAATTAAGCTGTTTACTCACAAATCATTATTTAACTGTAGTTATTTCAAAATATTTATATATTTAATGCAAACGGCGATGTTTGAAAACAAATGAGAAACGATAGGTAGGGCCTACGCTTCTACTGCTTCTTTTGTTTATCACTGCAACCAGATCATACTATTTATTGCCAAAGGAACGCAATATTGTAAGAATGCTCTCTAGTGGAGAAAAAATGAAACATCAATCTGTATATTAATTCATTTCTGATGTCGTATGATGTAAATATTACAATTATATTTTTCTGGATTATTACCTGGGAAAAAATACATTTAAGAAAGTCAAACAGTGGTTTCTTTTTTTGGTGGTATAATAAATTGCTACAAATGTTGACATGTATGCACTATATATACAATCTGGTAGCCGTATTTCTTATAGGCTCAGTCACTGCAAAATAACGGTCAGACCTGTTCAGAATATTAAAAACGAGGAGCTTTGTTTAATATATGGTAATTATAACACTGATAAATATTTCGTGAAACACGACTCTGATTGGTTGTAAAACAGAAATCATTGAAACGTGATTGGTCATTGACTCCCATTTGGGGCACGAGTTAAATAGTCAGCATAAAGGTTTTATATAGTCTGACAAGAGATAAAAAAATAACCTAAATGGTGTCTTCCCAGAAAGTGCAATAAAGTGCGACTCTGATGCATTTTTACGGCAGATAAATCCTCATCTGTTGTCTACATAATTGAAGCTTCTTTCTGACACCTGCAGCAACAGCTGCTGCACCTGCACAGTTCTATTCCTAAGTAAGAACGCGTCTCGCCCCATCTCTATAAGAAACAATAAAATACCTTTGCCTAAATAAAAACAAAATTTCAATAAAGTAAATAGAAAATTAAACTCTATGAGTGAGATAACTAACTAACTGGCACTATCGAACCCGTAGGTTCATGGCCGCGCGGACATAAGCTCTCCATACATCCTTATCCTGAGCTAATATATTCCAATCATTTCCTGTATAATCTACTTCCCTTAATTGGCCTACCAACTGGGCGTTTTTCCTCTGGTTTTCCTACAAGAAGCTTCCATGCACGCCTTTCATTCCCCATTCGTGCCACATGTCCCTCCCAAAGCAGTCTACGAGATTTAACTGTTATCATTATATCTGGCTTCCCATAAAGACCATGTAATTCATTGTTGTGTAGTCTTCTCCATTCGCCTCTCTGTTCATCTCTCTTTGGTCCAAAAATTTCCCTTAGAACTTTATTCTCAAATACTCGTGATCGTCTTTCCTCCCTTAAACTAAGATTTAAATTTCGTTTGGGACACACAAATAAATTAATAGGCGTAAATGAATGAGCTTAAATAGATAGGCCCTAAGTAATTGCCTACATGAAACCCTCTATGCTTAAGCCTGTAGTCAGTACCAATATAATTCGTGATAACGATCTTTGAGAGAGGCTATTTAGTCATAATATTAAATTTTAAAACTAATTCACTGACACTATGGACCCGAAGGTTCATGGCTAAGACGATATAAGCTCTCCATAGATCCCTGTCTTGAGCTAATGTTTTCCAATCATCCCCTGTATAATCTACTTCCCTCAAATCATGGTTAATGTTATTCTCTCGCCTCATTCTTGGTCTCCAATTGGGCGTTTTCCCCTGGTTTTCCTAAAAGAAGCTTCCATGCCCCTCTTTCATTCCCCATTCGTACGACATGTCCTACCCATCGCAGTCTACGATACTTTACTCTTATTATATCTGGTTTCCTCTAAACACCATGTAGGCTAGCTCACTGTTATGAATTATTTTCGATTTACCTGTCTGTTCGTCTCTCTTTGGTCCGAACATTTTCCTAAGAACTTTGAATTTGCGTCCGAGTTTCCATGTCCTCTTTCATTCCCCAATCGTACCATATGTCCTGCCCATCGCAATCTACTAGACTTAACTGTTCTTATTGCATCTAGTTTCACACAGCTCAAAATATCATGTAGCTCACTGTTATGTATTCTTCTCCATTCACCTGTATGTTCGTCTCTCTTTGGTTAAAATTGTTTCCTTAGAACTTTATTCTCAAATATTCAAAGTTTAGACCTCTAGCATCCCTAATGGGAGGCGAGAAAGTGAGGAGAGGTAAACAATAAAATATCAAAAAGTCAATTCCATAGTTTTCGGGAACACTGAAATGAATCGTAATAGTTTTCATGCTATTAAGTCCAACTTCAACTTTTATTAGCATTGGAATGAGAATGGATGAAAATAAAACGTCCAAAATGATTGAGATTAGTGTTGAATTAGCTCATTGTGCAGGAAGATTGGGCAAAGCCGGGAAATCTGCTAGTTTGACAATTATTATATTTGCAAGGCCTCCGTATAACCCTCTTCCTCCAAGACACACAATTATATAAATATAATCTAATTAGTGTAGGTCTATTGTTTTAAATTGTAAATGAGAGAAGAAGAAATATATTTTATACATTAAAATTATCACAATAATACATTATTATGTACGAAATATAGAGTAATCTGGGTGCAAATAGATTGTGTGAATGATACTAACATTTTTGATTCTAGAATATGTTAGTTTGTCGTAAACGCAACAATACTGATTACTGCACCATCTATCTGATCCTTGCAGAACTCTCTTGAAACCACAGTAACGTCAGCGCTACAAGGCGTGAACTTGTTATTCCAACTACGGTGGATTATTTGATACGTACACCCTTCTATTTTACCCTAGTCAATTTTTTGATAGTATTGATCCAATTTACCGAACGAAAAAGTTAAGGCAAGGTGTAACACATCTTTATTTACTGATTTTAATACACTTAGGCCTATTTCTACAAGGCCTAAAGTCATTTGCGTTATCTCTGGTTTAAATATAAAGTGTGTACGCATTAAATTAGAACTATTTTATCATGAAATTCATCTCATCTCATCCCTCCATCTGACATTATGCCAGACTTGAGGAGAACTTTTTTTTTCGTTGCTAGAGTGGAAGGGAAGTCCTCACACCTTAATTGTGCCACTTTAAATGAACAGACAGAAAATTATAATATTTTATACATTCAGACTAATCGATTAATTATATTCTTGAACAGAAATATTTCTGCTTGAACCGGAAATTAATGTAATTCTTTACATTAAAAAATAAATCGTATCTAATTCTATTATTTTTTTTAATATTCCACAATACAGTGTTTCTCCTTCAACCCAAACTGATTTGTCGCCAGAGGTTCCTGTATAAAGCACCTTCTTCCCTCAAATCTCTAGTTTCCATACTTCTCCTCACTCCGTCTATCCAATGTTCTCTAGGTCTGCCTCCTCCACTTCTTCCATTAGCTTTCCAACCAAGAATCTTCTTTGGTATTCTATCTTCTTCAATTCTTATGAGTTGACTATAATTACCAATTCAAATGTTTTTCTTCTATTTTTTTCTAATATTTTTCAACTTGCATAATTTCCCTTACTGTGCTGTTTCTGAGTTTATTAGGCATATATTATTATTATTATTATTATTATTATTATTATTATTATTATTATCCATAATCGGTCGCGGTGGACTAGTGGTTATGCTCCTTGCCTCTGGTCTCGAGGGTCGCGGGTTCAACCCGGCCGGGGTCGATGTATTTTTGTAGGATGGAAAAATCCAAGGAGCAAGTCCTCCGGGAGGGACTTCTAGCCGTGGGTCCCGAGTCTGAAGATTTTCAGGCTCGTAGAAGATCCTTAAGCCTGAATAAAAATGCCTCTAAGCAAAATTTACTGAATTTTCCCGTCCTAGTACGATCTTGGTTTCCTAGATGTCAGTATGAGGCGGAACGCTGACCATGGACCATTCAAATGATAATCTATACGAAAACAAGTGTAACTAAATTAGTATGGTTAAAATTCTTCCCTGTAGGGAGAGAGCGCCTAAATCTCTGTCAAGGGAAACATGGGCTTACAAGATACAAGAAGATTATTATCCTTCACTGTGGTTCGGGAGAACGTAATACTGCTCAAAGCACCCTAGTTTTAGGCTTGAGGTTCGTTTTCGTGCCATAAATCTGCAAATATCAGTTCCACATTTATTCCATTCCCAACGAAACAATAGGCCACTCAGGATATTTAGGCCTAAGCCTACGACTTTAAAAAACATTAAAACCGACTCCATGATGCGACAGATATAAAAGGATCATGGCCATCAAGCCGGCTGCTAGCCCCACATTCATAGGCCTATTGTTAATGAACAGAGGTGGACGATCATCTGGCCAGTAGGTGTAGGGGTGACATGATGTCAGCATGTCGACTCCCCTGTCGTTATAGATACTTTTCTCAACCTTGGACCCGCTACTTATTTCAGCTACCAAAATATCTCACGATCCTGGTCCCAAATTAGCCGACATTCCATGAGAATACGCCTATTTAATGTAAACGGCGAAGTTTGAAAACAAATCAGAAATGTGAGGTTATGTATATTCACTGCAACTTGATCATATTATTAACTGCCAAATAGGATTGCAATATTGTAAGAATGCACCCTAGTGGTGAAAAAATGAAACACATCAACCTGTAGCCTATATTATATTCAACATTATTGGTTATTAATCTTTTTTTAGTAAACAACTCAGTAAAATCAAGGAACCTGATCATTGTTTGCTATAGTCAATGTATTTGTCGGAGAATAATAATACTCTGAGCTGTTAGGAATATCAAAAAGGAGGAGCTTTCTCTATCACAAAACCATAAGCTGATAAAGAGCGACTGTCATTGTTTGTGAAACAAAATTAATTGAAACGTGATTGATCATTGACTCCCATTTGGGGCATGAGTTAAATAGTCAAAAATATTTTCATGATAACAACGTCAATAGGTTCCTTGCTTCGTATTTCGCCAGTAGACCTAAGTGATAATAAACCATTTACTTATAAGAACATCATAAAAACGTTATAAAACAAAATGTTAAATTAGTTAAAGTTTGTTATTTGTGACAAGATAAACGAACGTAATAAGTTAATATGAAGGAGTGTGTTTAATTTATAAACAGCTGATAATCAGTAGGAAGAATGTTTACAGTCGTTAAGAATAACTACAGTGGACTCAACAAGGTATTTAAAACTTTTATGTGTGTGCAATAAATTGAATAACGACATGGCGACCACGTGGTCTCATAACAATAACACACTCCCTAATTATGTGCTCCTACTTGCTCACAACCAAACCACTCCACATTCACTCATACTTCATTTCTAGGAAAAAAAAAATCTTCACACTATTCTTCTTCATCTTCTTCTTCTTATTCTTCAACGTCATGGTTTAGGACATAGACCTGTTTCAATATCAAGAGACCGTATCTATCTAGTTATGGGGCGTCAATATTTCTCCTTTCTTTGGGTTGATAGTGAAACAAAATTTGTGGGAATCTATTGGGTGTCATTTTTTCTATATCTTGAAGCCAGTTAGAACTTGAATTTTAAATTTTATCTACAACACTGTAGATTTTTTTTTCCAAATGCCCCAGGTTTGTCTTTCGACATTCCTGGTTTCTCTCCTGGCATGGCATACTTGTAATCCACTTCTGAGGTTGGGGCGCCTGGAAGCCGGGGTTACGTTGTACCGATGATATGATGGGTGATGATGGTGATAATGGTGCGCCAGGAGAGTCCCTAAGCTTAAGCTAAGATGAATATGAATGATGATGATTGCGATGGCCATATGATTTCATATGATTTCGGGGACCGTTTGGGTCTTAAAGTTTTCCTGACATTTGTCTTACAGGTGAGGAAAAATCCCGATAAAAACCTCACCCAGAAAAACTGTCCCGACCGGGGATCGAACCCGGGCCCGCTGCGTGACAAGGCAGCACGCTACCCCGAGACCACAGCGGTGGGTTTATTTCTGTATTTCTTCATTAGGCTATATTTCTTATCTAACAATGCAGCTATAATTTGCTACTGAACGCAAGAACTTCATTTCAGCTGCTTCTATTTTCCTTTCTTCTGATGTATTAAGTGTCCAATTTTTACAAGCATATGTTAACATAGGTACTGCCATAGTTTTATAGAATTTTCAATATTTTATTTTTTTATTGTTCCGCACATATTACTTCATAAAGGTGAAATGGATTCCATTCAATTATTACATAGGCCTACATTAATTTCAATCAATCAATGAAGCGGAGGTCCAACAGTCTTTGCCTCATCCTGCATTTTGATTGCCATGTCTCTCTGTCATTCCATTCATCTTCTCCTATTGCCCTCATAGCCATTCTAGTTCCTTCTCTCCACTCCGTTGCAGGTCTTCCTCTTTTCCTTCTATTCGCTGGATTAGAATTCAAAGCTCTTTTTAACTGCCTAGTTTCTATCCTCTCTGCATTATGAAAATGTTTACAGTTCGTCTTCAATTATCTTGTAGGACTAATTGCCAACACTCAGACCCACATATCTTACTTATTGGTTCCGCCACAGCATAATATATCCTCGTAGGATTAATATTCATTCCAATCGACCATATCACATTATATCCCATGTATAATCTTACTTCCTTCGAATAATTGTTTATGTTATCATTCCACCTCATTCTTGGTCTACCAACTGGTCGTTTTCCCTACGGCTTAAAAGTTTTCATGCCCCTCTTTGAATTCGTCCCACATGTCTTGCACATTGTAGTCTACGAGACTTATTATACCTAGTTTGCTATAAATATCGCATAGCTTACTGTACATACATATCTTCCACGTTGCCCTGTCTGTTCATATCTCTTTCGCCCAAATTGTTTTCTAAGAACTTTATTCTCAAATAGCCTATTCGCAATATTTTCCTCCTCCTTTAAAGTACGAGTGTAGTTCTACAGAATCAAAAAAAAAAAAAGACCACCCCGTCCCCCCTTAAAATGAGGAGCATCAGAACAGGCTCAGAGCCTGACGGAAAAGGAGCAAAGGGAGGGTAGTAACCTCTCCTCGAGACTTTGGGCGCACCCGAAATAAATGGCGGTATGAATCGTGTGTGAATGCTTGATGTGTGTCGACCCAGAAAATCATGACAGACTGCACATCACAGTAGATTTCATCTCATTCTTTCCATAAAGTAAGGATGGGTAATAAGCCTAGAATGAACCTAAAACAAGGTTGTAGTATTAGGGTAATAAAACCTGACTCATCTCTACTAATATAGGCTAATATAAGCCTAAGCTTACTGAAAAGTATCTTATCATAAAAGGACCTATTCAGTATATTTTCACTGTAGGCTATACTTACTCTTACTCACTGGCACTATCGAACCCGTAGGTTCATGGGCGCACGGACATAAGCTCTCCATACATCCCTATCCTGAGCTAATGCTTTCCAATCATTCCCTGTATAATCTACTTCCCTCAAATCATAGTTAATGTTGTTCTCCCACCTCATTCTTGGTCTACCAACTGGGCGTTTTCCTTCTGGCTTTCCTACAAGAAGTTTCCATGCACGTCTTTCATTCCCCATACGCGCAACATGTCCTGCCCATCGCAGTCTACGGGACTTAACTGTTCTTATTATATCTGGCTTCCTATAAAGACCATGTAGTTCATTGTTATGTAGTCTTCTCCATTCACCTGTCTGTTCATCTCTCTTTGGTCCAAAAATTTTCCTAATAACTTTATTCTCAAATACTCGTAATCTCCTTTCCTCCCTTAAAGTAAGAGTCCATGTTTCGCACCCATATAATATAACTGGTAGAATACTGTAGGCTATAGTTAGCATTTTATTATAATCATGGGATACCTTTATAAAGATGATTATTATATTTAATATCCTAAAATTAACAAGATATAGGACCATAGGCCAACTTTTGTTCATCTCAATGGAAATATTTGTAGGCCTACTAAAAATATGACCTTGACCTATAATATTTAGCTACTTAGTCTTAAGCAGTGAATCATTTGGCCATTAAGATATTTATTACAAGGAAAACGAGTAACAGAGGTGAAAACAATAGGCGAATATATTTCCTGATATATTAACACGTGGGTGACTAATTATCATAAATAATGCCACGAGTAATTTCTAATTTATCTAGAGAATTTGGAAATCAAGAGTGGCATTTGTTAGGACTATTTAACGAATAAAATTAAGCTGTTTACTCACAAATCATTGTTTAAACTATAGTTATTTTAAAATATTTAGGCCTATATATTTAATGTAAACGGCGATGTTTGAAAACAAACCAGAAATGTGAGGTTATGTTCATTCACTGCTGCTTGATCATATTATTTATTGCCAAATAAGATCGCAATATTGTAATAGTGCACCCAAGTGGAGAAATAATGAAACACATCAAACTATATATCATAATCAACATTACGGGTTATTCATTTATTTTTTTTTGTAAACAACTCAGTAAAATCAAGGAATCTTTTCATTATTTGATATAGCCTATTCAATGTATTTGTTGGAGAAAAATAATGATTTGACCTGTTCAGAGCATTAAAAAGGAGGAGCTTTCTTTATCACAAAAGCAGGAGCTGATAAAGAGAAATCGATAAAGAGCGAGGTGAAACACGACTATCATTGGTTGTAAAACAACATTCATTGAAACGTGATTGGTCATTGACTAGCATTTGTGGCATGAGTTAAATAGTCATGATAAAAGAACTGTAGACTTTAGGACCCACGTCTATAGACCAAGTATATTTCCAAATACAACAAGAATTAACACTCAGAACAACGAACTTCCCCAATCCTATCTAATAGACATAGAATATCACCATGATAAAAATGTATATACAAGTTCTATAGGTTCTATATATAGGCCTGGTTTACGTGTCAATTAATGTTCTAACGGCCGCAATTTTTGTTTCATCGGAACAAACTTGGCATATAATAATTAATTAAAAACGTAAAGTCAAGTTCGTTAAAACGCAAAATTGGTCTAACTTATTAGGAGTAGAAACTAATATTCTAAATTTGTTTAAGCGAACACAATTTCCAATAATTTATGCAATGGAACTCAATATCTGCTATCGAAATAAAACGAGGAAAGCATTTTCAAAAAATTAGCGAAATTCGACTACTAGAAGTAGAGGTTTAGACCTACCTGAAACCGTAAATTAAAAAAAAAAAAAAAAAACCCTCTCTATGAGTGGCCGTTTGCGTTGCAGTGTATCAGTATAGGGCCTATAATAAAATTTAACCAACCCTTAAATTGGCAATGTATCTTATTAGATAGGCCTATAGACATATTGGTTTAATTTATATAAACTTACTATTCTTAATCAGTTTGGACAATGACACAACAACATACCAACAGAATAGTTGAAATGGAGTTTTGAAGAGGCACCAGAAAATCTCGACTGGAAAGAATTATAAATACTGAAATTAGAAAATGGATGAATGCAGAAAGAAATATAATGGATGAGATTGAACACAGAAGGCTGATGTGGTATGGACTTAAGAAGAATGCAGGATGGAAGAGTATCATCCATATAGGCCTAGAGTAAATTGAATGAAGGAGCAGACAATGAAGACCAAGAACAAACTGGAAGTAGACCTAAGGCCTATAACATTCAACATCCAATGAGGAAATTTGGTGAAACGGATCAAGACACAGAGGACAGAAAACTATGCAGAACTTTAATTAAGGGAAATTTACGAATGAATATTACAGACTGAAATTTCTAGGCCAATATGTCCGTAGTCATTTAGGCCTATGTATTATTTTATAGATCATTTTAATTAGTAAGATTGGTTGGAGAAAAACCTCAATGAGAAGAAAATTCTCAATGGATAAACGACAATAGGCCTACTTTTTTAATAAAGTAATGGAAAAACGAATCAATAGAAATTATTTCTTCTTCTTCTTCCTTCCAAGTATTAGGCCAAGGCCTGTTACGATCCTATAGAAAATTTTCCCTCCAACGTTCGAGGAAATTCTCATATAAGACTTGAAAGCATAATAATAGTCCCTCGATTGGTTGCTGGCCAAAGGAAGGCAAGAACAAGTGAGGGGCTGCCATCTTATAGCCTCTGGTCAGGCTTTTCTGGAGAAGAAAAGAAAATAAAGTAAAGAAGAAATGGAAGAAAGGAAAGACTCCCTAGCCCTCGGATGCCCTAATAGCGTCGGGGGTCGAAAAAAACAAGAGTTAACCAAGAGAGGTTACATAGTAAAGTTAAAAGAGTGCAAAACACAAGTAAGTGGAAGAAATGTTTTGCACAGCTTGGGCACCTTGTGGTCGCCATCCACATATCCCCTAGATGAGGACCCCTGAGGGTTAGAAATTATTTAAAAATGTCAAATTATAGCCTACAACACAATGAAATAGGTAATAACTTATGGTTAGGCATGGTTTGTTTTTGTACAGTTTGACACGTTTAAACAGTAGGCCTATAAGTTGGTTGGCCTAAAATGAACTGAGTTTATCCCATTTAAGAGTTAAAGAAAGAAACATATATTCCATAAACCAGCATATTCAAACCACTGACATCAACTTGCTGAGGAATTCGCTTTTACACAGTAGGCTATAGGCCTATGCATGATGGCCTTCTTTCTACATTTTTAATGATGTAAGTCTAAATTAAATTACTCATAAAATGTTTGCAATCTACACATAGCGTTTCAGAAGTTAATTTTACTGCATTCATAGTCTAAAGCTATAGGCCTTATGATCAGGCTAATTGAGGCGGTTAGAAGCAAAGGGGTGCAAGAGATTTTTTTTCGGAAAAATATTTGGTGCATAATTACATTCTTGAAGTATAATTTTATTATTTAATTAGTGGCAAAGGAATGTAAGTGTATGTGTTAGTTGTAAAATACAGTAGGCCTATGGTTGTTTTATTTTCAATTACCTATGGTTTTCTTATAGGCCCTACAACTTGAACTTTAAATCTGTTTTTCTAAATACTGCAAAACTTGCACTTACTTCATCATCATCATAGTACATTCACGAATTTAGGCCATTTGTTGGCCCTTTTCGGCCTCAAGAGAAACACCATCCAGAAGTCTTTTGAGTGGACGTCCTGGTCTTCTTCTTCCTGCAGGTTGATATCTTAACATTTGTTTGGGTATTCTGTGACTCTTCCATTCGATGAACATGTTGCATCCATCTTGACTTACACTTACTTTCCCCTTTGTTTCTAATCGCCTCAATTAATATTTTGTAATTTCACTCAATAACAAGGTAGAATTTTTTAAGTTCTGAAACCCTACAACCCATGCAAATTTTAATAATTGTAACCTATCCTTAAGGAACCTGTAGAAGAAAAGATGAAATGTAAAATTTATTAGAACTAGCTTATTGGAAGAGAAAGCCTTAAGACATTAAGCCTATAGTAATATTTTTCTTGTTCCTATTCTTTTTAGTTGTATTTTTTTTTTTCCTGTTTATTTCCCAAACCACTCTTCGGAGAAAACGTATACCAATATTCAACAACTCTTAAATTAGCGAAAGAATAATTTATATTGGCAGTTATTTAAACTTACCGGACACCGTAGCGAAAACAAAATCTTCTAAAACTAAGTTATTATTGCCTATAGGCATATTGCTTAACTCCACACAAATGTTAGTAATTTGTACTTGATCGTTTTTCTATTGTTTTAACAAAAATATAAAATAAATGAATGTAGGCCTATAGAGTATAATAGGCTAGGCCTATAGGATAAATTACCAATTTAAGAGTTAATAATGGACTAAGAGACCATGAAATTATATTTCTTAGAATATTACGGAGATTAGAAATAACTACTACCCAACACTCGAGCAGTACGGAATCAAGAGGTTCATGGCCCCGCGAAAATAAGCTCTCAATGTAGGGCCTATTTATATCCTTATAGCTAATATTGTTCAATCATTCCCTGCGTTATTTACCTCCCTCTTATCTTGGTTAACATTATTCTCCCACCTCATTCGTGGCCTCCCATTAATCCTTTCCAGCCTAGTGCACTTCTGAGTTAAAATCATAGAAAATTACTCTAGTTTTATATTACTCTTATTTAAAAATTGCCTAATTTTTAAACATATAGGCCCCTATTTAGTTAAGATTAATTAAAGAATTTTCATCCTCACCTCATAGGCCTATCCAGTCTTCTACCAGTCTTAAACCGCGGTCTAGACCTAATTAGAGGACTGGATACGAGGTCAGGTATGAAGAATTTTAATTTAATCTTAAATTAAATCTCATGGTATTTTTTTCTTATAAAAGTTCAATTTATTTTAGTTTCTGTAGTTATTATTCTCAAATGCACAATTTCTTTCACTGGCAGAGGATCATCTAAAATCTGTGAGTTTTAACTTGGCACGAGTACCTGTTTGGGTTTAAGGGCAAAGGGTCGGCCGGACCGTCATCTGAATAAGAGGAACCATCCTTACAAGTGCATATTTTCTTTCAGCTGTTGACACACACTAGCTGATTGTTCAGATATGGCCAACCAAACCAAACCCATATTACCCGTTTAAGGAGTAAGCGCAGTTGACGGAGGGCACTGCAGTCGTGTTTATACAGGAATAGAACACGTGACACTGCTATCTATGGTTGAAGAGGGAAATGGGACGTGGGACGCTGACAGTGTACACTGCCTTATATGACGTCACGTGTAGCAACAAACAGAGCTTCGTAATTCTTCCGCCTGCAGAGATAATTTGAATCAGTAATACCTCTTAAATCCAAGCATACTTGTTAAATCTCAGAGACTTAGAAAACCAAAATTATATAAGGTATTTAGTTATAATCCACATTTTACTTTTTTATTTTGAAACTTAAAAAAATGCAAACAACTTTATGAGGGAACGTTCAATGTAAACAGGAAATGAATAATTATTTTTGACAAAGGACAAGAAAGTTGGGTCTCAAAAGATTGAAAAGGCAATGCACAGCTTATAATTTGAGTTATTTAAGACGGGAAACAGGAAACATATTACACCATTCCATATCAAATAGCCAGACCTACTAAATCGGCCTATTTTCCATTATCCAAAATTAATATTTAGGTTATTAATTTTTTACAAAATTTATTAAAATAGGTCTTTGATATTTAAAAATATTTAACTTCATTAGGTTAACAATAGCTACATTTAGGCCTAACAAATGAATGCAAAAACATGTTTTAATATAGGCATAGGCTAATCCATAGCGTTTCCTTGAATTTATAAAGTTAAATCAGCGTAAATAGGCTCTTTGCCCAGAAAATAAATGATTGTAGCTAATATATTATGATGATGATAATAATGACGATGATGTAATAATAATAATAATAATGAATAATAATAATAGGTAACTTATAATATAGGTCTACTAATCATAATAGCCTACTAGAAAAAATAATAGTAATAATAACAATAATATTAAATAAAAAAATCGTCTTCAGAGGATTATACCTTTTGTCTGTTTGGATTTGAAAAATGCTCACTAATAAATAATAATAATAATAATAAAATAATAATAATAATAATAATAATAATAATAATAATAATAATAATAATAATAATAAGCCTAGGCCTATATTTCAATTAAATAACTGGCTTGGTAAAGTAAGTTTAAAAACATAAAAGAACAATAAAAAATACATCTAGAACATGGTTATATAGGCCTACTAATATGGTCTAATAGGCCAATGGGTCCTTGGAAAGGGAACTGAAGCCTTAAGTTCCGTTTAGTAAAATTATTGGCACGTAAGAGAACTTAAAAAGTGAGACCTTTTCACGCCGAGAAATGGAATTACGACGTT
The DNA here is from genome assembly GCA_030220185.1 of Diploptera punctata. NCBI lineage: Eukaryota > Metazoa > Arthropoda > Insecta > Blattodea > Blaberidae > Diploptera > Diploptera punctata. The sequence goes on from JASPKZ010001095.1 coordinate 35,919, forward strand.
AATTAGGCCTACCTTAGTTGTTAAAGAGACTCATTATATAAAAATAAATGGCATCAATATATTCCTACTGAACATAGGGAGGAAGGAAGACCAAAACATCGGTGGAAAGATCAAGACCATCTTCGTTAGTTTAAGTTACTGTCACAGGCCAAAGGCCCTAAAACGGATTTGTTTATAACGATGATGGAATGGCATCGGTATAAACGTTTGAAAGTCTCGTAGACTGCGATGGGCCGAACATGTGACACGAATAGGGAATGCAAGACGTGCATGGAAGTTTCTTGTAGGAAAACCAAATGGAAAATGCCCAGTTGGTAGACCAAGAATGAGGTGGGAGAATAACATTGTCCAGGATTTGAGGGAAGTGGATTATACAGGGATGATAGTAAAATATTAGCTCAGGATAGGGATGTACGGAGAGCTTACGTACGCGCGACCATGAACATACGGGTTTCGATAGTGCTGTGAATTGATTAGTTATAAACGTTTGAAATCAACCGCCGATTGCTACAAGAGCCTCTAACGGAAAATCCTTGAACTATAGGGTTAGGGTGTGTATAGAGAATGCGCGCGCCAAACAGTGAGCCCCCCCAAAACCATATTGAGCCAGTGAGTTGTTGTACAATGCCCTACTGACACTTCAGAATTTCACCAATAGCAGGTAAATGCTTTTCCTATTGGTTGCCCTAACTCTTGTCACACAGTTTGGCCCATAGGAACCAGCTGAAATCCACCTTCCCTATTGGCTGAAAGCAATTGTTACGTCACTGGCAACCATCTTGTTCCAGACCGGCAGCCATCATTGTCTTGTGACGTCACACGACCTTCAAGTGGGGATGGCTTTCCACGCGCATGCGCACGGTTAGAACCAATCTTGAGTTCTCAGAAAATATGCAAAACCTCAAGGAATGAATAACATGGCTGACTACACAACGGTTCTTGGGACGTGGAGGGAAATTAGTCCAAGAGTTTATGACTTTCTTTGCAATAAAATGAACAAACGTTGAAGCAATGCGAATTGCATACATACTCCAGACGTACTGATATATATTTTTTATATCATGAATTCCATAACAAACCAAAATCACAGACAAATCTTAAAAAAATTAAAAAAATCCAAATATTCTGGAATAAATTATGTTTAATTAATTGATGTATTATATATTCTTTTGTTTTATTAATTCTCCTTCCCATTAAATCTGTGAGTTTATACTTTCAAACTTTCTTCCAATCTTCTCCAAATATGTTTTGTCTGTTATTAGGCCTATCTAATGATTCCAATTACTTTCTTCAGTTTGGTATCAGGCCTAATCTATTATATAATTATTAATTAAATAAAAATAAATCTTTTTTCATATTTATTAAGATATAATTCAGTGGCGGCTGTTTCGGTACACTGTACCTTCTTCAAGACTGTTAACAAATTATGAATTGTGTTATTATAGTACATATCAACTGATCTAAGCAACAATACAACAATCATTTATTTAATTTTTTTAATTTAACAAAGGCGATTCATTCAAATCAAGTTGAGAATTTAACAGTTTTTTACTACTTTTCAATGTATTTATTTCTACAGCCTCCAAAAGGTCCAACTTCTTACCCTTATCACAAACATGTAAAATTTCAAAATTGGGATCGAAACAATGATTAAATTGGAATAGATGGTTAGCATATTTGAATATTCTAAATTTTCTGTTATATGCTCTCATGTGTTCCTTTATCCGAGAGATAAAAGGTCTACCAGTTTGTCCTATATAGACATTGTCACATGTGCCACACTTCAATTTATATACACCTGATAATTTTTATTTTTTTATTTTGGTTTTATTGTTTTTTTATTATATTTTGTAAAGTTTTGTTAGTTTTGAATGCCACATTAATGCTCAACTTTTGAAAGTGTTTAGATATTGTATTTGAAAGTGGGTCTATGTACGACATTATCCTATGACATATTTCTTTATGTTTTTTTGGGTAAAGGAAAAACTTTGTTAATTGCCTTTTGTAATGAATTTTCTTAAATATTCTATAATTTTAGGGTCGTAGTTATTATTAATAGCTAATTGTTTAATAATATTAAATTCATTATTATATTCCAAGGGGATATTTAAAAGTCTATGAATGTAACTATTAAAGGCTGCCATCTAAATGAGTATATGGGTGAAGAGAATAACTATGGATATTATATAATGTTCTGTTTATATCATTACCCTTTGAATTATTTTCTGTATATGTTAGAGCAAGTTTTATATAGGCCTATTGAAATGTTCTTCAAAATTACTTTTATATTATTACCTAATGCATTTAATTACTTTTTTCAGTTTGGTATTAATCTATTACATAATGTTTGTTTATATCTTTCTTATTAGAATTAATTCTTTGTGTGTCAGAGTTCATTTTATATATTGAAATGTTCCCCTAACTTCGTTTTGTTTTTATATTATTTCCTTACGTATTTAATTACCTTTTTAAGTTTTTATATTAATATATTCTATATTGTTTTGTTTATTTTATTCTCCCTTATAGATATTTTTTTTATTTTTTATGTAGGCCTACCAGATTTATCTTATATCATGAAATTGGCTCTACATTTAAATTCATGTTTTTATTTTTATTTTTTTTTATTTTTTTTTCCATTTTCCTTTAACTAAAACTTAGTATGTATAATTTCTATAGGCCTATGTATTTTTCTGTAACTTAACTGCATCCGAGCACGAGTAGCCTACTTACTTGCTCATTCGGATGGTAATAATATACAACATTTATTTGTTTTTAATGTTTTCCTTCGGGTGTAAATAATGTGTAGGCCTACATAATTTGTTTTTTAATATTTTTCTTATTATTATCTATTTTTTCACGGGTTTTAATATGCATCCACATAGGTCTAGGCCTATATAATGGATGGGAGTGGAGAAAACTGGCAATACATAAAATATTTTATTGGGATAATTGCAATTAATTTCACATTTGTGTCAAAAATCTAAAATGAATTTTTTTTTCCAATAGGCCTATGCACAAAGAGAAATGCAAGCGCAAGACTCCCCAGGTCACACCCTATCACATCCTATCAGGCTCAAATCCCTCTTAAAAAGGACAAAAATACACTACCGTATAAAGCTTCGTCAATTTTTGAAGCAATGTGATACTATGACCTAAGTAGCTCTCACAACCTATGAACAAGTAGAATAATATCATGTTAATTAGCCATTGTCAGCCCCAACCTACAAATTATATAAGTTAATAGGGTGCATTTATGGTCTATTAATGGTTACTTAGTCCAAAAATATATAGGCCTAAAGAAAATTGCTTTTACTCCCCTTTATGGTCAAATTAGAACAAGAAATCACCAAGTTCCTGTTTAAACTAGCAATAACTTGAGTGAAATTGGTTTGTTTACATAAGATACTTTCACTTTCTCTGAGGATAATTAATTAAAATAAATGGCATCGAATCCTTGACTTTAGACAAGTTAGGCCTACATGCAAACACAATACTAACAGCAAAAAAAAAAAAGGAATTTTGACACAGAGTAACTAATTCTTCCTTCTTATTTTATTATTCTTCTTCTTCTTCTTCTTCTTCTTCTTCTTCTTCTTCTCTTCCTTTCATGTGATAGACCTAGTGAGTGGTCTGTTACGGTATCAATCCAACGTTTCAAGGGTCTGCCCAAAGATCTCTTGCCTGATGGCTGGTAATTTAAGATCTGACGTGGTATTCTTGTTCTGCTCGTTCTTCTTACGTGAGATTTCCAGTTGTTTCTGTATTTTTGTACATATTTCCTGTCTATTTCTGTTTGTAATTCTTTGAGAATCTCAGAATTCCTTTTATGGACTGTTCTTGAGTAACCCGCAGTACGTCTCATAAATTTCATTTCTGCCGCAGTTAGTCTTTGTTCATGTAGGCCTACACTGCGAATTGTCCAGGCCTCAGTGTCACAAACATAATAAGTTATGTGTCTGGCCAGTGTTTTGTAATTTTTTAAATAGCCTATATAAGTTAAGTTATAAACGAAATAATTAGAGTTATGAAAGTCGATTAGAATATTTTGGAGGTAGGTCCTAATTGAAGAGTGTAAATTGATATCGTTTGGGAATGTTAAAAGAATGGGGAAAAATTCCGGAAATGATCTTACAAGGCAGCTGTCAATCGTTGAATTCTGAAACCTGCCTTAAAATTTCTACCAGAGAAGCGTTAATACAGGTGCAAATAGTAACAAATATAACTAGAAGTTAAACAAAATATCTGCTGCTTTCTAAACAACTTAATTGAACGAAGAACAAAGAAATTGAATTAGAAGTTAAAGGAATTAATCTGTTTTTTCTAAACAATAGAAACAGATATATATAACATCGATAAAGCGTCACTGCTATAAAGTAAAATAAATATTCTCTTTAATTTGCTTACTTGTTATAGTCAGCTACTAGATGGCAGTCAAGACAGTGTTCTCGCGACATCTAGTAATAATGGAGAGTATAATACATATATAAGAAAAATAAGTGTTTGAATTGGATTCGCCTGGTAGTGTAATGGATATCACGCTGAGGTACAGACTCAGAGATCCGGGTTCGAATCCCGTCCAGGCATTTTTTTTTCTTATCATACCATATATATATATATAATATATATATATATAGATATATGTTATAATTAAATGTTTAACATTGAGCAATGCAAGCTTAATATGGTATGATAAGAAAAAAAAATATAGCCTATATATATAAGGCTACCGTAGAGAATTATAGGCCTATGTTAGGATATGGATGAGAGGCATGGACAATTAAAATGTGCCAAGCTGACAAGTTACATTGGTCAATATGATTTTTTGTCTCATGAGGGCCAATAATTGTACTTAAATGCAGTTTTTATCGTGTTTTAAAATATGTATTCGGAATTTCTCCATCACCCACAGTTTTTTTTATTTCAATTTCAATTAATGGATTTAAATAATTATGTTTTAATAACGTTTTTTCATACATTTTTCCATTGTAAAATAAAACTAAAATGAGCTAACCCAAATGGTTTCAGCTATGGAAAAGAGATATCAAGGCAAATGGAATCCTAATATGCTGGCTGATTATTGTTGGACCATCAAGAGGGATGCTGTACAGGCGAAATATAAGAAACAAAATCGTCATTTCTTACTTTCTAGGTGAGTCCGAATGTTCGAATATTGTGTAGTTACGAATGTAGAAAATAATAAAGTGTTTGAAATTGCAAATTCCTGTCTCTCCGGAAACCTTGCGTGATGAAGAAAACCCGATATCATGTTTGAATTCAGGAGAAAAAAAATACTATCAAAAATCACATATTTTTCTTTTCGAGACAAAAAAAAAGTTTATTTTTTGTTTCTCAGTGTTATTAGCAACATTAATGGATTAATGGAGAAGATTAACGAGGAAGTCAGATTGGGGAAAAAAATTTACAGAAGTTGAAATTAGGAAAATTATGAAAGTTGAAAGAAATATGTTTACAGACAACTGGAGAAAGACGTTCAACATGGTAGGGGCACTTAATAAGTTATTATAGGCATATATATATATCTAAATCTATATAGCCTAATAACTTATTGTACTTGTGCAAAATTTTCGATTTTTTAAGCCATTTTTCCGGATTTTCGAGTGCATCAAAATATCCTCTATATTAGACTTAAAATAGGCCTAATCTATTTTAATATATGAGTTCCATAACCTATAAGTAAGTTCTAAAAAATAATTCTAGGTTATGGGACTCATATATTAAAATAGATTATTTTAAGTCTAATATAGAGGATATGTTGATGCACTCGAAAATCGGGAAAAGTGCACGAATTTTTCGAAAAATGGCTTAAAAAATCGAGGATGTCATCTGACAGAACCCCTAAGATCTTGGAATGGAGAATAAATTTTAAAAAAGGGGGGGAAGACCTAAAGATGTTTGTAATTGTCTGATTTGGGACAGAAATAATAATCCCATCATAATATCTTCTTAATGTAGGCCTACTAAACCAACTCTATTAGGCCTAGGCCTATAATGTGAAACAAATGCACTATAATAGTGATAGTCTTAAACGAGGATTTCACATAGAAAAAAAAATTGTGTCGTCTCCTGGATTGTCAGAGAAGTAGGCCTACATAGGCCTAGATTTAGAGAAACCAGCACGTAAAGCTGGAGAACTTGGGTTCAAATCCCGGTTTAGGCAAAAAAAAAAAGTATTATTTTTTTAACTGTTTACAATGAGCATGCCATTCTATCTAAATGAAAATAATAACTTAATGATTGTGATATTTTTCTTTCTTTTTTGTTTTTATTAAGAAAGGTTTACCTATTATGTTTTGTGATTTCTAACCGCAAACTGAGCACTCAAGTTGCCGGGAAAGGAAGTCTCATTACAACAAGACACAAGTCTTGCGGGCTGGGGAGACCAGTTGCACTTCTTGGATGAGATTGTTTATAGCCGCTAATAACTAAGGGCTAACTTTTACATTATGTTGTTTTGTTTATTGGGCAGATTATAATAACTTATGATGACTCTATACATTAACAAATTAATAGGCTTACAAATTTAATTCCCAATTGATTTAGCTTTATAAACACAGATGAAGAGATAGAAGAATGGAGGAAACTCCATAACAGTGACCTACATCATTTTTATGGGAAACAAATGCAATAAGAACGTTAACTGATGGACTGTGATAGGGCGGATATTTGACATGAATAAGAGAATAAAACTTGGAATTGTAGGAAAACAGAGAAAAAGCGCCCAGTGTGTAGGGGAGAGATAATAATACTGAGCAACAAAAAATAAACTTTTTTTCGTCTCAGAAAGACAAATATGTGACTAATAGTGTTTTTTCTCCTGAATTCGAATATGATATCGGCTTTTCTCTCCATCACTCAAGGTTTCCGAGAGACAGACATTTATAATTTCAAACACTTTAATATTTTCTACATTCGTAACTACACAATATTCGAACATTCGGTCTCACCTAGATAGTAAGAAATGACGATTTTCTACTACTATATTTCGCCTGTAGAGCATCCCTCTTGATGGTCCAACAATAATCGGCCAGCATAGGCCTATTAGGATTCCATTTGGCTTGAAATCTCTTTTCAATAGCTGAAACCATTTGAGTTAGCTCATTTGGTTTTATTTTGCAATGGACAAATGGACGAAAAAACGTTTATTAAAAAATATAGGCCTAATGGATTTAAATTCCATTAATTGAAACTGAAATTAAAAAAAACTGTGGGTGATGGAGAAATTCCAAATTCATATATGAAAACACGACAAAAACTGCATTAAGAAGATTAAGTCATTTTTTTTAATTGGTACCCATTAGACAAAAATCATGTTGACGACTGTAGATTAGGCCTAAGTATAATTTGGAAGATAGGGAATAGGCCTATAGAGGGAAAGATTGAAAATATTAGCTCATGTTACAGTTGTTTGTGTGTATGTGTGTTTGTGTGTGTGTGTGTGTGTGTGTGTGTGTGTGTGTGTGTGTGTGTGTGTGTGTGTGTGTGTGTGTGTGTGTGTGTGTGTGTGCAAACGAGAGCTGAGGCCTATGCCCTTCCGGCCGTGACTCTCCGAGTTTGATACGTTTCTGAGTAGCCAAGCTAGTTAGGCATTTGATATCCCTCAAATTTGAAATATTTCTTATTTTGTTGTTTGAGTGTCCATTTTCATTTAGAGCCTAATAGAGAAGTTTTACGTGTGACTGTAGGCCTATTAAGTAATGTGTATGTTGACTCTTAGTAGGCCTATATCCTCACTAACTAACTGACTGACTAACTGGGACTATAGAACCCATATTAGCATACTTTTAACTTAAATATCAGCCTAAAATATATATAGGCCTATATAGGCCTATATAAAAATTCACCCTGCTTAAGTTTGTGCACTCAAAACTCGAAAAGTAGCCGGTCCATTTACTTCAAAATTTATGCATGCAGGGCTTCAGGTACGGCGAGAGTTTAGCCTCTATCAATTATGCTCTAAAACAATTAAGCGTAGGAGTTCAACTGAAACGAAAATTTTAAGTCGCTCATGCTTATACAATTTTCAATGTTTCACAAAACGCACCCAAATAATTAAAATTAAATAAATCTTAATTTCAAATAAAATAATAAAGAAGATACGTCGAACCCAAGGAAAATTACACAAAAGAGCATATTTATAAACAAAATTCTCGCATACTCAGCTAAAAAAATTAATGCAAATCCCCCTCTACTACATTCCATATTAAATCCAGAAACCAGCTCCGATTCTCTCTCAGCAAAATCAAAAGGGGTTGGGTTAGTTTCAGCTAAACAGAAAGTAAATCATACTAAAGCCATAGGCATAGTTAAAATAATAAATCACAAGTAGTCCTGAACTATTTAAATATTATTAAATTATAGCTAAAAAAAAAGACAATAAAATTAATGCCAATCTTACCTCATAATAGATAGTCTGAGCTACCCCAGTAGCCCTCCCAATAAAGAGTAAATAGAGTTAGAGGCCCACCCAGGAATTACACTGGTCAACATAATTTTTGTCTCACGAGTACCAATAGTTGTATTTAATGCAGTTTTTATCGTGTTTTCAAATATGTATTCGGAATTTCTCCATCACCCACAGTTTTTTATTTTAATTTCAATTAATGGATTTAAATAATTATTCTTTTAATAACCTAGATTTCTTCCGGGAATTCTTGGCGCAGTGAGCGATGAGCACGGGGAACACTTTCATCAGGAGTTTTCAGCTATGGAAAAGAGATATCAAGGCAAATGGAATCCTAATATGCTGGCCGATTATTGTTGGACCATCAAGAGGGATGATCCACAGGCGAAATATAGCAGAAAATCGTCATTTCTTACTTTCTAGGTGAGTCCGAATGTTCGAATATTGTGTAGTTACGAATGTAGAAAATATTAAAGTGTTTGAAATTATAAATTCCTGTCTCTCGGAAACTTTGCGTGATGGAGAAAAACCGATATCGTATTTGAATTCACGAGAAAAAATACTATCAGAATCACATATTTTTCTTTCTGAGACAAAAAGATATATTTTTTGTTGCTCAGTGTTATTACCGTATAAACGCCTAGTTTAGTAGGCCTACAACTAAACAAACCGAAGTAAGTAGTAGCCTATGCAAAAATGAGCGAAATTCGATCATTAGATACCTGAAATCCAAATTAAATATTGACTCTAGTAACCATCCATGTTTGGTTTATTAAAATTTAAAATCGAGCCTAAAACCTCCTGGAGTCATTTGAATATATTTATAGGCCTACATGAAGGATATGCCTAAACATCTACAACCAGGAGATTGGATGTAACGACAAAATTGGTTATTAGGAATCGGACGATGTCAGACATTAATCAACCGATTATCTGTCTACAATTAAATCTTATAAATCTACTTCATTATCCGACGCACGAGATAGCCTATTTAAAAATAACTACGATATAAATTTATAATGTTATTTTTTCATTTATTCAACTAAAAACAAACACATATAGGCCTATTTAATTTAATTAGGTGTAACAGATGATATGAAATAGGCTATACCTATGATAAATAAACTAATGGAAGAATATAAAAAAATGGGGACTGAATATAAATTTACAGAAAACAGAATATATGTGTTTGGGAAAGGATGTGGATGACCTCATACTTGAAACAGGGAAAATAAAGAAGTGTGAATTTTTTAAATATCTTGGGTCAATAATTACAAGTTTCGGTACCTGTGAGAGAGATGTACAGACTAAAATTGCAATGGTAAAAAATGCAACTAAGACATTACATGGATTAATTTGGAATAAAAATATTACAAAGGAAACTAAAATGAAATTTTATAAGAGCATAATACAGAATATTTTGTCATATGGAAGTGAATCTTGGTTTTTGACGGAATTACAAAAGAACAAAATTAGAACAGTTGAATTTTATTATTTTAGAAGAAGCCTCAAAAAAAAACAAGACAGGATAAAGTAAGAAATGAATTTCTTTGGAGAGAAATGAATTCCTTTGGAGAGAAATGAATGTCACCACATCTGTTGTTAAGAGGATTGAAAATCAAACACTTAAATGGTATGGACATGTACAAAGAATGGAAAATGAAAGATGGCCAAAAAATATATACCAATGGTCACGCCCTGGAAGAAGTAAACGTGGCAGACCAAGATGGAAATGGAAAACCTACGTCAGAACTATAATGGATGATCGGAATTTGGAAGAGGGAGATAAATGGAAACTGAAGACGGCAAACCTATAAGTGGGGGAAAGCTGAAGAAGAAGAAGGTGTAACAGCGCACGCAGGACATTAATTTAGTATAATTACAAAATACAGAAAACATTTGAAAAATTAGAAGAAATTGTATTCTTGCATTGGTACTGCGATGGTTTTGACATTACGTTTCCAGAACAAGAACTCAAATGTAAATATTTCTACAACCGTCATCACATTTTTAAAATTATTTTCCAGAATATTTCATTTTATAGGTAGGCTTAAATGCTTGGTAAAAAAGTAAAATTCCAATTGAATCTAACTGTATTCCTACAACCTGTTACCAAGATAATGTAGCACTTAAATTTTCATTATTTACGTTTTATTGCATGTCAATAATGATTAATATACAGGCAGTAATAGACAGTATATACATTAAAATAGAGAATAAACTGAAATATTAAGTTAAATCATTAAAGTCGTGTCTATTAGAGGGTTCTCTAGGGGCCTAAGTACGAAATTAAACTAATTAAAGATACAAAATTCCAGGGTAACAATCATGCAGGTGTTTTACATTCTTGTAAGTCTAATTATAGCAGGTAAAACATAAATTTACATGAATTTACATAAATTTCTAGTGAATAGCAATAAATTAAGACAAGGCTATATTTTCACTTGAATTATAAACTAACTAACTCGGTGGTAGTACGTCATTTATCAGGTTCTTTAGCAGCTGAGGTAATTATATTTTCTATTAATTAAATAAAAATAAAACGTAGTTTTATTTGATTTTCATATTTATTATATAATTCAGTGACAGCTGTTTCGGTACACTTTACCTTCTTCAGACATGTTAACATGTTAACAAATTATAATCATAATTTAAAATGTCTGAAGAAGGTACAGTGTACCGAAACAGCTGTCACTGAATTATATAATAAATATGAAAATCAAATAAAACTATGTTTTATTTTTATTTAATTAATAAATATGGATTTTCATCAAGTAAACACCAACTCAATTGATTAATTATATTTTCAATAATTATTGTTTCAATTCAAACTTTGGAGTGAAATGTGTGTTGTGACCCTACATTTATAGGCTTTAAAAAGACAAATCATTGTTATTTATTTGATCATTAATTTATATTGCGATAAACAAGAAATTATGGATGTAAAACGGAATTATTATAGCCTATTTAATTATTTTACTGTGATATTTGATTAATATAATTATATGGCTTTTAGATAGATAGAATAGATTTACGAGTATTTAGTAATTAAATAATTTGATTTTCATATTTATTATATAATTCAGTGACAGCTTTTTCGGTACACTGTACCTTCCTCAGACATGTTAACAAATTATGAATTGTGTTCCAACTGATCTAAGCAACAATACAACAATATTTATTTAAATTTCTAAATTTAACAAAGGGGATTCATTCAAATCAAGTTGAGAATTTAACAGTTTTTTACTACTTTTAAATGTATTAATTTCTACAGCCTCCAAAAGATCTAACTTCTTACCCTTATCACAAATATGTAAAATTTCAAAATTTGGATCGAATCAATGATTAAATTGGAATAGGTGGTTAGCATATTTTGAATTTTCTAAATTTCTGTTATATGCTCTCATGTGTTCCTTTATCCGAGAGATAAAAGTCTACCAGTTTGTCCTATATAGCCAGACATTGTCACATGTGCCACACTTCAATTTATATACACCTGATAATTTTTCTTTTTTTGTTTTGGTTTTATTGTTTTTTATTATATTTTGTAGAGTTTTATTAGTTTTAAATGCCACATTAATGTTTTATTTATTAATTTATTTAGAATATATTTATTTAACCTGGTGGAGTTAAGGTGATGTGGCCTTCTCTTCTACTCACCAGGACAAACATTTGTTACATTTAAACACAAACCATTACAATATCTTAATAGTAGGCCTACATACCCAAACAATTAATTATCTGTCAAAATGAATAATAATGAAAATAATGATGACCTTGATGAAGATTTTCGGGCTGTAGGCCGTATTCGTGAGGCTTGTAGTTCCCCGACGTTTCGCCAGAGACTGCGTCTGGCATCCTCAAGAGTTGTCCAGACGCAGTCTCTGGCGAAACGTCGGGGAACTACAAGCCTCACGACCCCGGCCTACAGCCCAAAAATCTTCATCAAGATCATCATAGCAACTCCGGCCGTGAAAGTCTACGTGAATACAATGAAAATAATGTCTAATAATACAATAAAATTAAATGCAATTAAAATTAAACTAATGATAGAATGTATACTGAACGGAATAACAGCTCGAATCTACTATACATAGGCTAAAGAGAAAAGAAGAAAAATACAAAGAAACTAATAAACTATAATGAATTAATCTATCGCTTATTATACAAGGGATTAGGTAAATATATTGACAATGCTTAAAATTATTTTTATTAAATAATGAAAAAACAAACTATTAATTTAGTGAATTTTAGTGAATTTATTTAGTAAAAATACAGTAGGACTACACGTCCGACTACAGACCCAGATTTCAACGTATTAGTCGACCAATGTTTAACTTTACACATGGAATCTTTAGAAAACAAAAGTTTCTGATTATAAGTCAAGAGGATGCAACATGTTCATCGAATGGAAGATCACAGAATACCCAAACAAATGTTAAGATATCAACCTGCAGGAAGAAGAAGACCAGGACGTCCACTCAAAAGACTTCTGATGGTGTTTCTCTTGAGGCCGAAACAGGTCAACAAATGGCCTAAATTCGTGAATGTACTATGATGATGATGTTCAACTTGTACGCGGAAAACATGCTAAAAAATGCATAAAAAGCTATATTAAAAGAACCCTTAAAAATACAAGAAAAGAAACAAAACTGAAGTTTTATAAGTAATGGCAGTTCCTGTAGGCCTATTGATATAGGCCTATGTATCAGCATGTTGGACGTTCATTAAAAGACAAGAACAAAGAAAGGAATTAATTGAGATGAGATTTTTAAGAAACGTAACAGGATATTCTCTGCTAGATAAGAAACGAAATGAATATATAAGAAAGGAAAAAAATTAAGTTATGTAGGTAGGAAATAACACTTAGGCCTACTTACTTACTCATTGGCACTATCGAACCCGTAGGTTCATGGCTGCGCGGACATAAGCTCTCCATACATCCCTATCCTGAGCTAATGCTTTCCAATCATTCCCTGTATAATCTACTTCCCCCAAATCATAGTTAATGTTGTTCTCCCACCTCATTCTTGGTCTACCAACTGGGCGTTTTCCTTCTGGCTTTCCTACAAGAAGTTTCCTGGCACATCTTTCATTCCCATACGTGCAACATGTCCTGCCCATCGCAGTCTACGAGACTTAACTGTTCTTATTATATCTGGCTTCCTATAAAGACCATGTAGTTCATTGTTATGTAGTCTTCTCCATTCACCTGTCTGTTCATCTCTCTTTGGTCCAAAAATTTTCCCAAGTACTTTATTCTGAAATACTTATAATCTCCTTTCCTCCTTAAAGTAAGAGGTCCATGTTTCGCACCAATAATATAACTGGTAGAATAATAGTTTTATATATTTTCAGCTTAACGTTTTTTGAAAGGAGTTGGGACATCAAAAGTCTCTGCAATGCATAATAGCATGCATTTCCAGAATTGAGCCTATGTTTCATTTCTTTGTGCATCTCATTCCTATTTGTGATTATTGTTCCTAGGTATTTGAATTCAGCCACTTCCTCAAAATTTCCCTCATTTGTCATTAGCTGTCCATTTCCATTATATAATGAATTTCTACGTGTGACCATATATTTAGTTTAACTGATATTTACTTCCAGTCCTAATTTCAGGTTTATTTTAATATTGTTTAGTTGTTTCTTGACTCACCTCATACTTCTTAACTCACAAGCAGACTCGAGTTTCTTCACTTCATTTGTGACATTCTCAATGTTGTATTATGTTCACAACTGAAGAGGTCGTTGGACATCAGTTGTGAAACGTAATACAGCATTGAGAATGTCACAAATGAAGTGAAGAAACTCGAGTCTGCTTGGGAGTTAAGAAGTATGAGGTGAGTCAAGAAACAACTAAACAATAAGGAAATAAATATTTTCAAACTTACAGATCGAATAGTTAAATATAGGAACGCCTGGAAAGAACATGTTGATAGATTGCCAGAAGAAAGATTTCCAAAATTACTGTTGAATTATAAATCACACGGAAGGAGAAATGTTGGATGATCACGCAGAAGACGGTCTGAACAATTTTAACAATCTAGCTTTCATGAAACCGGAACGAAACAACAGGCTTAATCCTTGGATAAAGAAGAAGAAGAAAACCAGGAGCTTGTATAGGCCTATACTTATGTCTGCCGAATTATTTCTCCGCGTTTGTCACTTTCTCTTGCGGTACAGTCTCTGAGAAATTATTCCCCCAGGTTAAGTCTTCACGGCTAGAGAAGAAGTGCCCCCTTAAACTGGCAAACAAAAAAATTCTTCTGTTAGTTATTTGCATGTGGCGGACCGCAGTTGAAAACGGACTCTTGTAAACTCTTGTTATTATGTATATTGTATAATTAGGACACACATTTAAGTAGACTCTTTTTATTCGTTTTCTTGAGATTTATTTAAAATATTAAATTAACTAAACAATTTGATGTATCCAAAAGGATACATTACGAATTTAAGGGTTAACGCTAGCATCGTCAAACCATTGCCCTATGGAAGGGAGCATCCCTAAGTACATGTGTAAGATCATTAGCCTACATGGCTGTCAAATTAGTCATTTACTACACACTGCTGAAGGTTTCACAGTGTTTGTCATCTCTATATTATAGTCGGCTTAGGCATTTAGTTTGCAGACGCTTTGCTTTCTAATTAAGTCTATTTTGCACGTATAATTATTTATCATATCTAGCGGCGTTGTCACGTTTTATTCACTAGAATACATTTTTACCAACTAAAGATACTGCAAAGACAGAAGTTATTGCTACGCTCTTAAGATAATTATATCCATGTGGAGTAGACATGGAAACGTCATTTAAAAATGCGAAGACATGATTGGCAGAGGAGAAGTTGCCTGTCTGTTCATCTCTCTTTGATCCAAAAATTTTCTTAAGAACTTTACTCTTATATAGGCCTAGTTCTAATATTTTCTCCTCCCTTAAAATAAAGAGGCCATGATTTCATATCCATAGGCCTATAATATAACTGGACAGAACAACAGTTTCATACATTTTTAGTTTTAATCCATAATTCCTTACTGTTACTTTATGAAATTTGCGTGTTAGTTGGGGGGACCTGCGCATAGGCCTATTAGGCTAATATATATATAATAATATATATCTCCATCCACTAGTAATTCTGCCCGAAGGCAGGACCTTCACTGCAATCATAGAATTTTCATGCTAAGCTTGCAGCTTTACTAGGGAATTGTGTAGGTATGGTAGCTTCTCGTTGCTTTCCACACCTGTGAAGGATGATGATGATAATGATAAGGATGTTGATGATGATGATAGCCATATGATTTTGGGGACCGTTTGGGCCTTAAAGTTTTCCTGACATTTGTCTTACAGGTGAGGAAAAACCCCGATAAAAACCTCACCCAGAAAAACTGTCCCGACCGGGGATCGAATCCGGGGCCCGCTGCGTGACAAGGCAGCACGCTACGTCAAGACCACAGCGTTGGACATATATATATAAGCCTAGCTATATATATATATATATAAGAGAGAGAGAGAGAGAGAGAGAGAGAAGAGAGGAGAGAGAGAGAGAGAGGGGGCTTTCTTGTGTTAATTCTTGAAGAATTTACATTCGTAGCTATAACTAGTGGTTATGCTCCTTGCCTCTGGTCCCGAGGGTCGCGGGTTCAAACTCGGCCGGGGTCGATGGATTTTTTTAGGATGGAAAAAATCCAAGGAGCGAGTCCTCCGGGAGGGGACTTTAAGCCGTGGGTCCCGAATCTGAAGATTTTGAGGCTCGTAAAAGATCCTTAAGTCTGAATGAAAAGGCCTCTAAGCAAAATTGACCGAATTTTCCCGTCCTAGTACTACCTTGGTTTCCTAGATGTCAGTATGAAGGCGGAACGCTGACCACAGGACCACTCAAATGACATCTATATGAAAAAAGTGTAACTAAATTAGTATGGTTCAAATTATTCCCTGTAGGGGGGAGAGTGCCTAAATCTCTGTTAAGGGAAACATGGACTTACAAGAAGAAGGTATATAATACTTCAGATTATGGTGTTAAATAAAAATGTTTCCCTATATTTTGGCCGCCTCTTCTAGTAATAATAGTATTAGGCCTACTCAATATCCTCTGGTAGCTCAGTTGTTGGTAGCGCGGTGGACTGTAGTGGTGGGGCACGCCGTAGCGTAGTGGTTAAGGCACTGAGCTACAAGCCGGAGGGTCGGGGGTTTTCAAGTCCCGTTGGGGTCAGGTTTTTTAAACTGACCCAAACCCTCTGGCGGCACTATGGCCCTGGGGTCGACTCAGCCCCTAACTGAAATGAGTACCAGACGCTTGTTCTGGGAGTAAAGGCGGCCGTCACGCAGGGCTGACAACCCGGCTGACATAAAGTGCCGATTGTCTAGAAAAAGTGGGAGCCTTAACCTCCTACTACCCCAAGGGCCTCCGGGCCTGTTTGTGGGATCACTAAAAAAGGCCTACTTTAGAATTTACATAAGGCCTATAGGTAAGAGAGTAGGCCTGAATAAAGATTATTATTTTACACAAGTTTAAAGACGGCGATGTGAAAGTCTTGAGCTCGGGTAGTAGCAAGTTACAAAGATTAACGTTTTCATAAATTAGCAGCTACGCCATAAAGGAACAAGTGTTTACACTCGACTCTGTAAAATAGCAGTTAAAAGGAAAACTGAATGGATGTGTCTATATGCAGGACTAAACGCATGTAAATAAATAAACACAATATAAATACATTTAAAACTCACTAAATTATAGCCTAATCACTCTTTAACTTGTTTGCCACTAATTTTTACAGAATGCGCTGCTATTTTTGTTCTTTAAACGTGTGACAACAACAAGAGCATGTCCCACCACTTAGAGACTTCAAAAATAAACACTAAATTATTCACTTTTTTAACTTTCTCCACATTTATTCCTCCCGCAACCTCTTACAATCCATTCTTTTTTTTAGTTTAACTCTAGTTGTTTGCCTACTTTTTCCAAGTTGTCCTTTTTTTTTCAGTTTCAATATCTCACTTAATATACAAATAGTATGATGATTTATATGTTGTAGGGCCTATCATAACACGTGGTAACGGCAGACGAATAGGATGGGAGAGCGAATCGAATTACTTATTGAAAATCATGTCGTAGATAGCGCTGAAGTAAGTTTTTGTTACTATAATGCTGCCTGGTGGGAAAATGTGTTATTGGGGTAAAACTAGTATTTAAGAATAAAATATTGAGGAAAATGTTTTGACCAAAGAGAGATGAACAGACAGGTGAATGGAGACTTACATAACAATGAACTACATGGTCTTTATAGGAAGCCAGATATAATAATAACAGTTAAGTCTCATAGACTGCGATGGGCAGGACATGTTGCGCGAATGGGGAATGAAAGACGTGCATGGAAGCTTCTTGTAGATCAAGAATGAGGTGCGAGAATAACATTAACTATGATTAGGATGTGACATTTTCATTTTAATTATGATAATGAATAAATAAATAAATAAAATAGCAAAATTCCAGGGAATATGTGGTACGATTAAAACGATCACTAACTAACAAAACAACAAGAGAGACCCAATTGAAATTTTATAAAACGTTGGCAGTACCGGTACTGCTCTATGGTTCAGAAGCCTGGATACATAAAAAACAAGATCTAAGTAGGATAACGGCGGCGGCAAGAAATGAAATTTTTGAGAACTGTTAAAGGGTTGCACTAAGGAGACAGAATCAAGAACACAGAAATAAAGACAGGAACTTGAAATACTTGCAGTAACTGATAAAATGGATACATATAGACAAAAATGGAAGCAACACATATACAGAATGAATGAAGATAGATATCCAAATCAAATAACAAAATACAAACCTAAAGGCACCTGAGATGTGGGCAGACCTAGAAAGAGATGGGCTGAAGTCGAAACGGGTCAACAGACCTAATACATGAATGCAGATGATGATGATGATGATGATGATGATTATACAGGGAAAGCATTAGCTCAGGAGAGGGATGTATGGAGAGCTTATGTCCGCGCGGCCATGAACCTACGGGTTCGATAGTGCCCGTGAGTAAGTAAGTATTGGAGTAAAGTAGTGTGAGTGTTTATTATATGTGTTGAAGTTGTGTGCCCAAAATCAACTGTTTAGAGATAACTTATGGAAATTGTAGATTTTTATGCTTTTACTTGTTATTTCTTAAAGTGAATATTGTTGATTTTTTATTTTACGCCTGTTGAAAACGTTGAAAAAAAAGATTTTAATAACTGAATGCTGAGGAAATCTATTACAGTTTATTTTGTAAATAGGCTATATAATCAGTCCTACCAACATACAAATAGGCCTATAAGTTTTGTTTCGCTTGGGTAATTGGGATTGGTGAAAAGACGAACGAACCAGAGTGCAATTAGGCCTAAATGTGAAATAAATTGGATGAAGATAGCTACATGTCAGTCTTATTTTTTTCATTATTCAGTTAAAAGGTTAAGGGGGGGGGGGGACTGGAACCAACGTCAACGCAAGGGTGAGTCGTACTACGAAGTTTGCGTTATAGAACAAATGGGAATGTTGACATGTGGAGAATGTATGAAAAAAATGAAAATTTAAGTTAATTTCAATTTTAATTTTCTAAAAATATGTCACACAAATGTACACTACGTGGTAGGCCCTTATATATATATATTAAAAATGTATGTTTTTGATAAAAGTATTCTCGAGGTATTTGGAGCTTACTTACTTACTCACTGGCACTATCGAACCCGTAGGTTCATGGCCGCGCGGACACAAGCTCTCCATACATCCCTATCCTGAGCTAATGCTTTCCAATATTCCCTGTATAATCTACTGTCCCTCAAATCATAGTTAATGTTATTCTCCCACCTCATTCTCGGTCTACCAACTGGGCGTTTTCCCTCTGGCTTTCCTACAAGAAGCTTCCATGCAAGTCTTTCATTCCCCATACGTGCAACATGTCCTGCCCATCGCAGTTTACCAGACTTAACTGTTCTTATTATATCTGGCTTCCTATAAAGACCATCTAGTTCACTGTTACGAAGTCTTCTCCATTCACCTGTCTCTTCAGTCTCTCTTTGGTCCAAAAAATTTTCCTAATACTTTATTCTCCAAATAGGCCTACTTGTAATCTCCTTTCCTCCCTTAAAGTAAGAGTCCATGTTTTGCATCCATATAATATAAACTATCATCCATGTACATATAGTTCTGACGTAGGTTTTCCATTTCCTTTGTGGTCAACCACGTTTATTTATTGTAGGCGTGACCATTGGTATTATATTTTTGGCCATCTTTCATTTTCAATTCTTTGTACATGGCCATACAATTTCAGCGTTTTGTTTTTCAATCCTCTTACAACAGATGTGGTGACATTCATTTCTCTCCAAACGAATTCATTTCTTATTTTATCCTGTTTTGTTTTTTTGGCGGGCTTCTTCAACAAGTAATCAAATTCAACTGTTTCTATTTTATTCTTTTGTACTTCCGTCAAGGTCAAGTTCCACTTCCATATGACAAAATATTCTGTATTATCTCTTATAAATTTTACGATACTTTGGATGTTAAACTCCTAGGCAGTTTTGCCAGGATAGGATAGCTGGAAATATATTTTTTGGGGAAGACTAAGATCTGCTTTGGATTGTTGAGCCAATGATGTTGATGATGATGATTTGATGGTTATAAAACCGTAGTTTAACCACTTAAACTGTGGATCCGTCTTAAAACTCGCTTCAAATCCCTGATTTGTAAAACACAAGAGTTGAAAAAGTGTAGATAAATTACGACATTCTTTTCGGTGGATTGCCAATAAGTCTTACACTGTGCATTACCACAAATACCATATGTGTGTTTTTAACAGATTAAGGAATATAGCGTTAAATAATATGTATTTTAAGTAACCAAAACAATAATTAATAGAGGGGCTTGTTTTTTCTGTTAGCTGTTGAATTTTCATCTTAGAGTGCCATTAAAAATACTTACATAAATAGAGAAAAGTTGAGTAGCGACTTGACTCATAGGTGTTTTTGACGTAATACAGTTATGTTTCAAACAATGGAATGGTTACACGGAGTTAATGTTCTATGGAGCATTAAAACGTTATTTGATGACACAATTCAAAGCGTTCTAAGAAGACGACATAAACTTGCTTGTTTTTATTTTGTCGCCCGCAGAACCTTAACACGCGCCAACAAAAATCACATCCTGCAATTTAAAATGTAAAAAAAAATTTAAAACCAAAAGAACGTTATTCTGCAAAGGAAGCTTAGGCCGGGGCTTTAACTACGAATCAATTTAAAAAATGCAAAATTCTTAAGTTAAAGAACCTAATATAGAGTTTCGTGATTAACTTCGTACAAGAAATGGGGATATTAATTTCCACTGAATTTAAAATAAATAATTCCATTCATAACGAATAAATACTAATAGAATTCATTGTTAAAACCGTTGAGGTGGATAATCATAAAATAAATAGTTTAAAATGTACTTTTTAGGTCAGAGCCGTCGTCCTCAACTTATAAAATATTGTTATTTTTGCCTGAAGGCCTTTTCAGAATCTCCATTCCATCTTCAGCAGGTTTTTCTTCGCTACATTACTTGATGTGGTGGTTGATGGTCCATTAAGACCAGCACCATGAACCACCACATCAAGTAATTTAGCGAAGAAAGACCTGCTGAAGATTGGAATGGAGATTATGAAAGGCCTTCAGACTAAAAGCATACATATTTTATAAGTTGAGAACGACAATTTGCCGATGATCAACTGGTTTTAGCGCAAGACAAATTTGATATGGAATTCATGATAAAAAGGTTGAAAAACACATATGAATCATGGGGTCTCACAGTAAATCTACAAAAAACAGAATATCTGGCAATAAATAGCAATGAAAGAGAAAATTTATTTTGGAAGAAGGAATCCATAAAGTAAGTGAAACAAACTAAATATTTGGGAATGATTATGGATTAACATCGAAGGTATAGAAAAGAGAACATAAAACCTAGAATTGGAATTGAGTAGCAAAATAATATCATCATTAAATTCCATATGGTGGAATAAGCATATTTGGAAAGACACAAAAAAATATATTGGTAAAACAATTGGTGGAAATCTGTTGCAATGTACGGAAGTAGTGAGGTATGGACAATCAATAAGTACTACAGAATAGACTAATAGCTCTAGAAATGGATTATTTACGAAGAAGTGCAGAAAGTCTAAATTAGAACGTGTCACAAATAAGGAAATTAGAAACATAATGGAAGCAGAAGAAAGCAGAATTGAGGAAAAGGAATTAAAGTGGTTAGGACATGTTTTAAGAATGGAAGATGAGCGATGGCCGAAGCAACTAGGCTATATGAATGGCATCCAAACAGAAAGAAGAAAAGAGGAAGACCAAGGTTAACATGGAAGGAAAACATGAAGACAGTAATGCAAGCTAGACGGCTAAGCATCGAAGATGCCCAAGACCGTAGGCTTTGGAGGTTTGGCACGGGAAGACGGCAGCAGCTGTAAAAACCCGAAGATAGATACAGATAGAGAGAACGACAACCCTGACCTAAGAAGGTACATTTTAACTTATTTTATTTTATCCATTAACGAAGTTTAACCTCTCACCTTATAGGTACTTTTTACGTGCCACACGCCACCCGGACCTTACAGTGATACGAACTGTCGGGAGAGAGATTTTAACTATGGATCACATGTGCAGTTCTGGTTTCTTTAGCCGCATTTATGGGATCAATGTTGTTGCTGCGGTTAAGAGGGGGAGGGCGAATTGCAGTACTGCCAGCAACTACCCTCAGTTTTGAAAACAAATATCGTTATACTACACGTTTTTTTAAAGTGTTGTATCGACTAGTTCTGTGTTCGTGAATAGTTTACATGTCGAATAATTTTTTACTGTGCCAATATAGAATAGCCGCTTTTTAATTTTATTTCATTATTATATTATTATTATTATGATTATTATATGATTATTATTATGTATTATTCTTATTTATTATTCTATTTATTATTATTAGTATTAGATTATTTATTATTATATATTATTATTAGGTAGGATTAGTATTATTATTATGTATTTGTATGATTATTATTATTATTATTATTATTAGTAATTATTATTATTATTATTATTATTATTATTATTATTATTATTAAGAAAATTAAGATTTAGCTCTTCTGGCACATTCCGAAAATGATTTGCAACGATCAATTTATAATTTACAAAAAATAGGTGTCAACTTTAATATAGGCCTAGAGATATCAATTAACAAAGCTAAAATTATGGCATTTCATGGGAAGGACCCCATACAAAGTAAAATCTGTCTCCAGAATAAAAATTTTAGAGAGATCTAATCAATTTAAATATCTTAGATATTATCTCTCGATCTGGGATGAAAAATAGAGATCCCTGAAAAAATTACTAGTTATAATAAAAGTTTGGGAATTATTATCAAGTTATGAAACCATCCCTTGTACAAAAAGACACCCAGATTACGTTTATATAAAACATTTGGCTGGAACCAGTGTTGGCCTATGGTAGATGAAGCATGGACACTAAAAAGACAACATGAAAGCAGAATAAGGGCTTCTGAAATGAGATTCATGCGCAGAACAGCTGGTTACACCGGATGGGATCGGAAAAGGATCACCGATATCTTAAAAGAACTGAAGACTACGCCAATTTTGGAATATATTAAACAGTACCAACTAAATTGGAAACACCATCTTGAATGAATTAGTTCAAATCGGATCCCCAAAGCTGTTTATAATTATGTACCAAGAGGACGAAGATCACTGGGCCGTCCTATGAAACGCTGGAGGGAAAATTTTCTATAGGATCGTAACAGGCCTTGGGCTAATACTTGGAAGGAAGAAGAATAAGAAGAAGAAGGTAGACCACCATGAAAGGGGCTGGAGAATAACATTAACCATGATTTGTGGGAGATGGGTTATGCAGGAGATGATTAAAAAACATTAATTGCGGATAGGGATATATGGGGAGCTTATGCCTGCGCTGCCATGAACCTATGTGTTCGATAGTGCCAGTGAGTTTGGGTTAATTATTCAGTAAACAAGCAAAATTGGACCATAAATTCCAATTGAGGAACTGAGTTCGTTCATGCAGTTTCTGCATAAATTACTATCACTTTTTTATATGAGTCACTTTTCTTGTAGTGAGCTGTGTAGGCCTGCACAATTAAACAGGTAGATGATATAAGAGATAGGATGCAGAGTGTAATTTCTTGAGCACAACTCATCCAGAAAGTGAGGCTACACCGTTTGTTGACTTCTCTCCAGTGGTTGGCCTTCACTACTCGCGTCTTTCTGAGTAAATAACAATCCTTTATACAAGTTACAGCCTTGACACTGTGCAGACGGCTCTCTCCATCTCTAACTTGCATTTTATTACATATACACAAAAAATATATATAAACCTAATTACGTAAAGACACGTTACGAACAAAACTCAAATTGTGAATTAGAGGTAAACATGCACATTTGAATGGTTTTATGCACAAAATAATGTAGCCTATTTAATTACTTCGGAATTAAGTTTTGTATATAATAATAATAATAATAATAATAATAATAATAATAATAATAATAATAATAATAATAATAATAATAAACAACAGCAACAACAACAATAATAATATAAAATAATGTAGTAATATAATAATAATAATAATAATATAATAATAATAATATATTTCCGGTTTTAACAATGTTGATATACATTTTTCCGAACCAATGATTTGTCTTCAATTTCGCTTTATAATTTTCCTTCATTCGTTTCTATTATAACACATTTCTTCCCCATTTTCCAGTCCTTCAAAGTTTCTCTAATCCCTTGGACCCACCTGAGATTTGGTCGTCCTTTCCTTCTCGTCCCTGAATCCACGTAATAGTTGGTCTACCCTTCTTTTTCCTTCCCTGTGGTTCCCAATCCATGATTATCCTAGGTAGTCTTCCTTCTTCCATTCTTCTAATGTGTCCGTACCAATTTAATTGTTTCTTCTTTATAAAATCTAATATTGAATATTGTACCTGCATTTTTTCTTTTTATATGAATTTCTGATTTTATCCTTCCTGGATATTCTTGCAGCACGTCTCCAGTAGTGACGAGCAATTTTTTTTTTATTTGTGCATTTAAAGCCCACACATCAGCTCCATAGGTAATAATGCTTCTCATTATTGTATTAAAAAATTTTTTTTTTTGTTTCTTTGAAGATATGTTTGTCCCATACTATTCCATTTAGGGCAGATATAGCATGTTTTCCTATATTTATCCTGTTTCTTATCTCTGTTTCTTGTTTTTTCGTCTCTAGTTACAGATTTTAAATTTACATTTGAATTGCCTTTTTAGTAATAACAGAGTAGGCGATATAGGCCTATAAGTCAGTTAGTAGTTCCAATTCTCCTCTTGTTTCCCCCAAAGTACGACAATGACGTCACGGATTCGCAAGTTTAGAGTGTGCGAGGTATACGTCTACTGACATTAGACTTAGTAATAAATAAAAGTACATTATGATACGAGGTTGGGAAGTGGTTTTTACAGAATTGTGGAAAAATGTTTAAAACCGAGCGACAGCGAGGTTTTTAATTTCCGAGATTCTGTAAAACACTTCACAAACGTGCGTTGAACATTATTTTTTGCGCGATGGTGTTTTCAAAATAAAAAATAATAGTAAAATAATAACTCTTTGTTGGAAATATTTGCGTTCATTATAACAAAAAAAAATGAAGACATCTTAGAAGAATTACACATGGAATCTTTAGAAAACAAAATTTCTGATTATAAGTCAAGATGGATACAACATGTTCATCGAATGGAATATCACAGAATACCCAAACTAATGTTAAGATATCAACCTGCAGGAAGAAGAAGACCAGGACGTCCACTCAAAAGACTTCTGGATGGTGTTTCTCTTGAGGCCGAAACAGGTCAACAAATGGCCTAAATTCGTGAATGTACTATGATGATGATGATAAACAATTGAGTAACGTTAACAGTGTGGACAATGTTTATAAGTTGAAGCAACAGGAGGCCTTGAGAACAATAATTGATAACATGGCCGCAAGTACATATTTATTGTTTTATATTGTTTCAAATAAAGTTCAGTTAATTTAAAATGCAGTGATTTGTTTCGTATAATGTATATTAACACTACCTTTTGGATATTTTTTGCATAGGCTATACATTGTGTGTAGTATACATAGAGGGCAGTGGTTTTACTTCCCGCACGTGGGAGTACATTTGATATTGCAGTATAGTTATTGAAGTTGGCAATCCTGAAATGTAGGAAGTTGAACTTTCAATAACGGTCGCCATTGCTGGTAAGTAGGCCTACGACAAAAGCACTATTGGGCAAAAAAAGTATTTTTTTGCGCGATAGTGTGTTTTATCGTTCTTACAGTAATGGCGACCATGATTCCAAGTTCAACTTCCTACATTTCGGGATTGTCAACCTAAATAGCTATACTGTAATATTACATATTACTCGTGCGGGAAGTAAAACCACTGCCCTCTATGTAGGCCTACATACTACGAACCCTACAATGTACATATTACTAAAATAGACTATATCCAAAAGTTGGTGTTAATGTACATTAGGCTTTACGAAACAAATCACTGATGTCACGGCCTGCTGCAGTCTCAACTAATAAACATTGTTAACGTTAGTCAGTTGTTTATAATGAAAGCAAATATTTCCAACAAAGATATGATCTTGCTATTATTTATTATTTTAAAAACGCTATCGCGCAAAAAAATAATGTAGGCTACAACGCACATTTTTGAAGGGCTTTACAGAATCTCGGAAATTAAAAACCTCGCTATTTTCCTCGCTTCTGTAAAAACAACTTCCCAACCTCGCATCGTAATATTACTATAACAGGATGCACGGACAATTCAAGTGTCTACGACCGGTTTGGTATCAGTAAAAATATTTCTACTGCTGTTATGTCAAATTATATCATTGTTTATTACATCACTTAGTGTCAATTAATCATAGATTTAAAAAAAAGTAGTTTAACTTACAAATGAGCCCGCAATAAGGACACGGTTATGCCAAGCAATTCTAAGTAAGAAATTATACATTTCCTCCGCAATTACTTTCATTCCTTCTCGTTTCAATTTTAATTTCACTTAATGTTCTCTCGTTGTTTATAGCTCATTCATAACATGATAAATATTAGTAACTCAAATGCAGTTGCAATCAGCATTTACCTGCAGGTAAATTTCATAACATCAATTAATGCTGCTATAGTTACTTAAATATATCATTAAGGGGATATAAACTATAATACAGCATAAAATGTTAAAATATCTGTCAGTCATCGGGTTTTTACAGCTGCTGCCGTCTTCCAGTGCCAAACTTCCAAAGCCTACGATCTTGAGCATTTTCAATGCTTAATCCTTTTGCTTTTTTTTTTCTTATCCAAAACGTATAAACTCTATTTCACCTAAGGTACATTAGGGTTATATTTTGTCAAATTTGTGTTGTTACCGCTGTGGTCTCGAGGTAGCGTGCTGCCTTGTCACGCAGCGGGCCCGGGTTCGATCCCCGGTCGGGGCAGTTTTTCTGGATGAGATTTTATCGGGTTTTTCCTCACCTGTAAGACAAATGTCAGGAAAACTTTAAGGCCCAAACGGTCCCCGAAATCATATGGCCCTCGTCATCATCCTTATCATTATCATCATCCTTCACCGGTGTGGAAAGCAACGGGAAGCTACCACACCTACAATTCCCTAGTAAAGCTGCAAGTATAGCATGAAAATGCTATGATTGCAGTGAAAGACCTGCCCTCGGGCAGAATTACTATGGATGGATATAATTTTTACGAGTATTTGAGAATAAAGTTCTTAGGAAAATTTTTGGACCAAAGAGAGATGAACAGACAGGTGAATGGAGAAGACTACATAGCAATGAACTACATGGTCTTTATAGGAAGCCAGATATAATAAGAACAGTTAAGTCTCATAGACTGCGATGGGCAGGACATGTTGCACGTATGTGGAATGAAAGACGTGCATGGAAGCTTCTTGTAGGAAAGCCAGAGGGAAAACGCCCAGTTGGTAGACCAAGAATGAGGTGCGAGAACAACATTAACTATGATTTGAGGGAAGTAGATTATACAGGGAATGATTGGAAAGCATTAGCTCAGGATAGGGATGTATGGAGAGCTTATGTCCGCGCGGCCATGAACCTACGGGTTCGATAGTGCCAGTGAGTAAGTAAATAAGTAAGTAAGTATATAATTTTTCTTTTATCTAAAATTATTTTTTTTATGAATTTTATTTATAAAAATATATCGGCCGCGGTGGACTAGTGGTTATGCTCCTTGACTCTGGTCCCGAGGGTCGCGGGTTCAAACCCGGCCGGGGTCGATGGATTTTTTAGGAAGGAAAAATCCAAGGAGGAAGTCCTCCGGGAGGGACTTTAAGCCGTGGGTCCCGAGTTTGAAGATTTTCAGGCTCGTAAAAAATCCTTAAGCCTGAATGAAAAGGCATCTAAACAAAATTTACCGAATTTTCCCGTCCTAGTACTACCTTGGCGGAACGCTGACCACGGACCACTCAAAATGGCATCTATACGAAAACATGTGTAACTAAATTAGTGTCGTTCAAATTCTTCCCTGTAGGGGGTGAGTGCCTAAATCTCTGCAAAGGGAAACATGGGCTTACAAAAAAAATATAAGTTTTCTTTTATCTAAAAATAAAGTTTTTTTAAGAATTTCATTTACAAAAATATTAAAAAGTCTGTAGTTATGTTCTTTCATAACCACTTCTGTAAACGCCCTGTTGGTAGACCAAGAATGGGGTGGGAGAATAACATTAACTATGATTTGAGGGAAGTAGATTATACAGGGAATGATTGGAAAGCATTAGCTCAGGATAGGGATGTATGGAGAGCCTATGTCCGCGCGGTCTTGAACCTACGGGTTCGATAGTGCCAGTGAATAAGTAAGTAGGCCTAATGGGTGGTTTACTTAAACAGGCGATGACATTTAGAAGACATGTAATTTCAAATATTTCATTCCAAAACAATGAACAATCAAATATCTAATATGTTCTACGCTTTGGTTGCTAACTCCACAATTGCAGCTTGCATTTTCTATTATGTTGAATCTGTGTAGGTATTGGTCAAATTTTCCATGCCCAGTGAGGAATTGTGTCAATATGAAATTTGGAACAATGTGTTTGCATTTTATTGTGTCATAAATACTTGGAAAGAACAGTTGTCATGTTAATGTACCTGTGGTAGGCTACTATTGAGCCACACATTGTTCCATCTTGCTATTATATGTTCCTTTATTTGTGACCTTAGGAAAGAAATATGGCAGAGATCATATGCATACTGTAAACTGGAATCTGCTGCAGACTTGGCTAATACTCGTACATCCGCACGTTCATGTCCTAATATCCCGCAATGCCCGTGTACCCAAGATAGACAAATATGTTTTGAACTTTGTTTCATTTGTTCCCTAATCTCGAAATCTATTGGGTTATTTTTATATCTATCATTCATTGCCTTCAGGACTAATCCTTTTGCTTGCTTTGCTATCTTCATGCTTTTCTTCCATGTTAACTTTGGTCTTCCTTTCTTCTTCTTTCTGGTCGGTTGCCATTGATATAGTTGTTTCGACCATCTCTTGTCTTCCATTTTTAAAATATTAAAGTAATTACCTGATACAATCAGTCGTCCTCAGCTAAATTAAATTTGTGCTGAAAAAATTCGTCAGGTAGTTAAAACTGTGAAGGCCTTTCAGAATCATGTTCCATCTTCTGCGTTTCATTTGATACGACAGATATATCTGGTAGGCATACTCATTTTAATATTTTCATATTTTAATAATATTATTATTATTATTAATATTATTATTAATATTATTATTATTATTAATATTATTATTATATTATTATTATTATTAATATTATTATTATTATTAATATTATTATTATTATTATTATTATATATTATTATTAATATTATTATTAATATTATTATTATTATTAATATTATTATTATTATTATATTATTATTATTATTATTATTATTATCATTATTATTATTATATTATTATTATTATTATTATTATTATTATCGTAAGTATTATTATTGTTATTATCCTATACAATGATGTTTGTATTTACATGACTACATTTAATGTATCTTTAACTGTTTATAATTAGTATAGTGTATATCCATATTTGTCAAATATTTATTTGTAGGTCATTTGTGCTGGTTGAGTGGAAGAGAAGGCCTTATGGCCTTAACTCTGCCAGAATAAATAAAGCTTTATTATTATTATTATTATTATTATTATTATTATTATTATTATTTTATTACATAACCTCAACGGTTCTTTACAATGAATTTTAGAAGTAGGCCTATTGATACAATGCAATGTTTTTAAAAAATACTGTGACCACATTTGTAAAAATATATTTTTTTTCAAATGTTGTGTGAATGACTATCACATATTGGTCCCTCTGTAGAAAAATATTTGAACAAAACATGATTCAAGGGATGGCCAAAGTATTGGCATTTTCATATCACAAACCATATTACTAACTAACTCACTGGCACTATCGAACCCGTAGGTTCATGGCCGCGCGGACATAAGCTCTCCAAACATTCCTCTCCTGAGCTAATATTTTCCGATCAACCACTGTAAAATCTTCTTCCCTCAAATAATGGTTAATGTTATTCTCTCACCTCATCCGCAGTCTACCAATTGGGCGCTTTCCCTCTGATTTTCCTACAAAAGCTTCCATTCCTCTCTTTCATTCCCCATTCGTACCACGTGTCCTACTCATCGCAGTCTACGAGATCTAACCATTCTTATTTATCTGATTTCCTATAAAGATCATGTAGCCTAGATCACCATTATGTAATCTTCTCCATTCGCCTACCGTTCATCTCTCTTTGGTCCAAAAATTTTCCTAAGAACTTTATTCTCAAATACTCATAACCTTTTCTCCTCCCTTAAAGTAAGATTCCAACAAACCATGTAATAGAACCTACATGTTTTTTTTTTCGAAACTAGTATGGATAGTGAAATAGGAAACTTTTAAAACGCTAACAAACAAATGAAGGTCGCCGAGCACTTTGACACAGTCATTGTTACCTTAAAACACTTAATCTAACTAACCTAAGTTAACAAATCTAATCTACACAACTTTAACTCAATGGATTCTACCGGAAACGTGTATCATCTTGTTGGCATACACGATGTTATCAGTCACATGTTTTTTTGTTGAAACGTTCACAGAGTCACGCCTGACATACAATAGTCAAAAATGTTAATTATAAATATGTATTTAAACCCAAAAAAAAAGGAAGATTTTGAAGGCTGGGTGTATAAATGACATCATACGGAAAAACAAGTATTTAAATAAAGATAAAACAAGAATATATAAATCAATGATATGCCCAATATTGGAGAATAAAGTACTTAGAAAAATTTTTGGACCAAAGAGAGATGAACAGACAGGTGAATGGAGAAGACTACATAACAATGAACTACATGGTCTTTATAGGAAGCCAGATATAATAAGAACAGTCAAGTCTGGTAGACTGCGATGGGCAGGACATGTTGCACGTATGGGGAATGAAAGACTTGCATGGAAGCTTCTTGTAGGAAAGCCAAAGGGAAAACGCCCAGTTGGTTTAGACCAAGAATAAGGTGGGAGAATAACATTAACTATGATTTGAGGGAAGTAGATTATACAGGGAATGATTGGAAAGGATTAGCTCAGGATAGGGATGTATGGAGAGCTTATGTCCGCGCGGCCATGAACCTACGGGTTCGATAGTGCCAGTGAGTAAGTAAGTAAGTAAGTAAGTATGCCCAATATTGACCTATGCCTCCGAAACAAAAGCAGATACTGTTAAAACAAAATAAATTTTAGAAATAAATTAAATTAATTTTCTGAGGAAGGTTGTACATAAATCAAGGGGAAATGTAATTATAAATCTAGAAATAAGAAGGCAGTTGAATATTCAGGTAACAGGGAAAAAGTATTTGAATAGAATCAGCATATATCCAGCATGACACCAAATAGAATTGAACTCATAGCAAGAGAAAAATTACTAGAGGATGGAGAGAAGGGTACCTGGAAAGCCAAAAAGGGATGGAGATACTTTTAATTCTGAATGGAACAGGTAATGGTTCTAAAACAAACAGAAGAAGAAGAAGAAGAAGGAAGATTATAATATCATTATACACATATATTTTATTGGGAGTTTTTGTGGCAATTTAATAATTTTCAAATCTTTTTTTTTTTTAAACCTGCCAATATTTCTCCACTTTGAAGTAATTTATAGAATTTACGAGGTGAAATTGAGTGTTTGTTCAGGGATCTCTCTTATAATGCACATATTTGTTTATACAGTTATTACCAAGTAATAAAATTTATTGTGTAATAAAAACGTCAACAAATTAGCAACATTAAAATAAAAATAAGACGTGTTAATATGTATCCCGCAGGCTTGAAAATAAAATTAATTTGTTACAATATAAATAACTACCTACCAATTAATCTCGTCTACAAATTTAACATTAAATTCGAGTTATCAATGTTCAAGTTTTAGAACATTACAATATAATCTTGAATAGGCTATAACTTTACGTGACGAACTAGGAACTTCTATTGTTTTACATTTAATTTCTTCCATCTACTGTTATAACTAGGGCTAGGATTTTTATGTACTAAAAGTTTAGATTGCAACATAGTATAGGCCTAGTGAGAAGTTAGACTTGTGATTGTCTTTTGTTTTGGTTTCACATACAAACAGTTGAACAGTATAATGAGAAGTAAAGACTTTTGACTTTAATTTATTTTGGCTGCACACAGAAACAGATGAAAAATAGGCCTATATAGGCCTACTAACTGTATTGCAATATTATATTTTATTACATTTATAAGCCCCAGTTCGTAGTTACTAGGCAAAAAAAACATATGCTTTATATTTTAACAAAACACGCTATCAAAACATAAAATACAGGTTCAACAAAACGTAAAATACACTTCAATGATGATTTTGTATAACATAGGCTAAATAAACTTTCCATGATTTTTCTGGAAGTAGGGTCTATATTAATAGCTTCATCTTGGACTGCTTTTAAAATATTTCTTGATGAACTATGAAAATCACCTTCTCCGCCAATTTTTACTTTAAATTCATATATGAAACTGGCACCTAAAATTACAGAATGTAACAACAAGGTTTGTTTCATTTATCGTGTCCTTTTTTTCTCCAAACCCCACATTACTCTTTCTCTAAACATATCGTTTCCGCAGTAAAATAAATGTAATTAAATGTACTAAATTATATAACATATATTAAAATACTCAGAACGTAGATAAAATATTGTAGACAACACGTTAAAAAATTAGGTTTAGTAACTCGCTGCACTCCCTTCTGTTATGTTCTAACTTGATCATCTCTATGTTACTAAACCCCTGTTTTTGTAACTAGTTGTCTAAATAACTTTTCTTTGCTCGTCTTTCAAAAATGTAGATAGCATCAACAAAAAAATGTTTCAAAACATTAAATAAATATCGACGCTTTTAATTACGATCAGCCATAAATACTTTCAGATTGATCTGTGCCTTTCTGTATTAATAGAGGAAATAAACTTAAAAATAGACTAAAGGTTAAGGTAGACTCTGAGACGAACTTTACCCGAATACGGAGGTTAAAGTGGACCTTTCTTGTAAAGTAAAAAAATTTATAAATTATAAAGATGTTTCCATATTTGAATAAAATAACAATGCTATTTCATAGTCACAACACTAATGATAATTAATTAAATAAAAATAAAAC
The DNA here is from genome assembly GCA_030220185.1 of Diploptera punctata. Taxonomy (NCBI): domain Eukaryota; kingdom Metazoa; phylum Arthropoda; class Insecta; order Blattodea; family Blaberidae; genus Diploptera; species Diploptera punctata. The sequence goes on from JASPKZ010001095.1 coordinate 69,145, forward strand.
TTAGTTTTATTTGATTTTCATATTTAATAAATATGGATTTTCATCAAGTAAATACCAACTCAATTGATTACTAATGATAATTATTGTAATTAAACAAAATTCAACTCCCTTAATTAAAAGAAGAAAAACTCAAATTCAAAATAGGGGTCCACATTACCCGAAGTAGCCTACCTCTACCCGTAGATTCATGACCGCTCGCACATCTTTTTCATGAGCTAATGGTTTCCAATCATCCCCTGTATAATCTACTTCCCTCAAATCATAGTTAATATTATTCTTCCATCTCATTCTTGGTCTACCAACTGGGAGTTTTCCCTCTGGTTTTCCTACAAGAAGCTTCCATGTCCCTCTTTCATTTTCCATTCGTGCCACGTGTCCTGCACATCGCAGTATACGAGACTTAAATGTTCTCATTATAGGCCTATCTGGTTAAACTGTTGTGTAATATTAACAATTCGCCTGTCAGTTCAAATCTCTTTGATCCAAAAATGTTCCTAAGAACTTATTCTAAAATACTCGTAATATTTTCTCCTCCCTTAAAGTAAGTGTCCATTTTTCGCATGCATAACATTTCAGTGCTATACAAGGCCTATTTACAATGCTTATATAATCTACAGAATTCATTCATTTTTAAATCTGAAAGTAAATATTGAACTTAATTACGTAATATGTTTGGCGAACATGTTCAACCCATTGTAATCACACGTCTGAGTGCATATTAGCACTAAAATGTAATGTATTTGACTGCCAAAAGCAAATATCATCTCTCAGTTCATATAATAGCATTGCTGAGAGGCACAGGTATTGCCTCGAGGTTCTGTTAGGAACTAAGATAGGACGACAGAGTGATGAGAAACAAAAATAAACTGCTTGATGCTACTTGCCTTAAAGGCCCTTGGCGTACCATCAGGTTGCTGTCCTTACATAAACATGTGATAAACACAGAGATGGACAATCATCCAGCCAGTGTAGGGGTTTTAGCGCAAGACAAATTTGATATGGAATTAATGATAAAAAGGTTGAAAAACACATATGAATCGTGGGGTCCAACGAGAAATTTACAAAAACAGAATATTTGGCATAAATAGCATGAAAGAGAAATTCAATATTGGTAGAAGGAATCCAAATAAAGCAAGTGAAACAAACTAAATATTTGGTAATAATTATGGATAACATTGAAGGTATAGGCAAAGAGAACATAAAGCATAGAATTGAATTGAGTAGCAAAATAATATCGTCGATAAATTCCATATGATGGGATAGACCTAAGCATATTTGGAAAGACACAAACAAATATAGGGCCTATTGGTAAAACGTTGGTGGAATCTGTTGCAATGTACGGAAGTGAGGTATGGACAATCAATAAGTTCTACAAGAATAGACTAATAGCTCTAGAAATTGATTATTTACGCAGAAGTGCCAGAAAGTCAAAATTAGAACATGTCACAATTAAGGAAATTAGTAACATAATGGAAGAAAAAGAAAGCATAATTGAAAGAATTGAGGAGGAGGAATTAATGTGGTTAGGACAGGAAGATGAGCGATGGCCAAAACTACTATTGGCTTATCAATGGAAACCGACCGAAAAGAAGAAAAAGGGAGACCAAAGTTAACCTGGAAGGAAAACATGATGGTAGTAATGCAAGCAAGAGGGCTAAGCATTAAAGATGCCCAAGATCGTAGGCTTTGGAGGTTTGGCACGGGAAGACGGCAGCAGCTGTAAAAACTCGAAGATAGATATTTTCATTATTCTTTCAGCCTATATTTTCCAATTTTTATCAAGCCAATTAATTAATCATATTATAGATTATTATTATTAGGCCTATATTATTTTAATATTTTTTGTTCTTTCGTTATCATCTGTAGGCCTATATTGTGTAGCCTAAACATATTATGTATTATTAATAAATTTGTAGTTAATTCGTAGCACTGCAGGCTTACAGTAATTTAACCCTGATGTAGTGAAAGAGAAGACGTTGCGGTCTTAACTTCATCACGTAAACCATTATTATTATTGTTATTATTGTTATTATTATTATTATTGTCATTGTTAACATTATTCTTATTATTATTATTGTTATCATTATTGTTATTATTATTGTTATTATTAGGCATATTATTATTATTGTTGTTATTATTATTAATATTATTATTACTATTAGTAGGCCTATTATTATTATTATTATTATTATTATTATTATTATTATTTTAGTATTGTTATTATTATTATTATTATTAGTATTATTGTTATTATTATTATTATTATTGTTATTATTATTATTATTATTATTAGTATTATTGTTATTATTATTATTAGTATTATTGTTATTATTATTATTATTATTATTATTATTATTATTTTATATTATTCTTATTATTATTATTATTATTAACTAATATTTTCTACTCATTCCTGCATAATTCACTCCCTCAGATAATTATTAATATTATTATCCCGCAATATTTTTTTTTACTTACCCACTGGGCGTTTTCTCTCTGGTTTCCCTACAAATAATTTCCATGTTCCTCTTTCATTCCCCATTCGTGCCACGTGTCCTGTCCATCGCAGTCTACAGCACTTAATTTTTCTTATTAGAGCAGGTTTCTCATTAAGATCATCCAGCTCACAGTTATGAAGGCTTCTCCAATCATATTGCTACTCAAATTTATTTGATCAAAAAATTTTCCTAAGCACTTTATTTATTTATATTCGACCGAGCTTGAGTTGGGCGCAGAGACGGAATTTCAGCCACTCAACAATCAGAACCGAATGAGAGTAAAGTACAAACTGAAGGTTCACTCCTGCAATGAGTAAAAACTGTTGCTGCGAGGAGTGGGGAGGAAAAAAGTGCATGAGGGTTTCTTAGTAATAAATTACCTTCTACTGTGACAACCGGCGTTCTTACATTTCCGGCAAGATTAAAGTCTACATAACTTATTCTGACAGTAAAATTTCAACGTTCATACTCAGTAAAATGAAAATACAAAGCAGTTTCCCTTAGACATCAAGATTTTTTTCCCATTTGAAAATATATTACCTTCTAGGCTATTAGTAGCTATATTTAATAATACTAAAGTATGCCTAAATAGTACATTCCAAAAATAGGCCTAAACAGACCTCAAATGACCTTAAACGCTTGTAATTTGAAGAAATAGACCACAATTTAATTATCCAATATATTTCGAGCCAAATAATAATTTTACATGGAAAAAGTCGTCAACCAAGAACTGCAGCATGGATTTTTTCTCCCAGAATCTTAATTCAACTCTTTCAAATCATGGTCATGTTTTTCTCTCACCATATTATTGGCCCATTTACCGGACGCTTTCCCTCCGGTTTTCGTAGAATGTGTTTCCTTACTCATCTTCCATTCCCCATTGGTGCAAACTTTATCCGATTTCCCATAAACATCATTAGTTCATTGTTTAGTAGGCTTTTCCATTCACTTGTTTGTTCGTCATTCTATTATCCAAAAAGTTTCGTAAGGGCTTTGTTCTCAAATATTCGTAATATTTTCTCTTTCCTTCTAGTAAACACGGTAACAAAGTTTCGCATCCAAAAATATTATGCATATTGGATTTGACATGTAAATTAAAATTAGCCTATTACCAAGGATAGTAAAATAATGATAATAATAATAATAATAATAATAATAATAATAATAATGATAAATAATAATCATTCATTCATTTAGGCCTATTTTGAGAATTTTCCTCATTATTGAGGGTTTTCTCCAACCAATCTTAGAAATTAACATGAATTTAAAAAAAAAGTATAGGCCTATATATAATATAAATGACTACGGACTTATAGACTACCAGTTTGAAACAAACATTCACAAATTTCCCTTAATTAAAGTTCTCCATCGTTCTCAGTCCTCTGTGTCTTCATTTGTTACATCAAATTTCCTCATTGAATTTTGAATGTAATTCTTCCAGGTTGTTCTTGGTCTTCCTTTTCTGTTCCTTCTTTCAATTTTCCATGCATAGACGGCCTTTGGTAGTCTTCCATCCTGCATTCTTCTTACGTGTCCATACCATTTTAGCCTTCTGTGTTCAACCTCATCCATTATAATACTCCATTATAATAAAATAATAATAATAATAATAATAATAATAATAATAATAATAATAGTATGGAGCAGGTGAATAATTTTACATATCTAGGATGCAATATCTCATATGAAGAAGAAAAGGATGTAAATGCAAAAATATCTAAATTTTTAAGAATTTTAGGGTTAATAAATTCTATCTTCAAGCCACAGTTAGTCCAAAAGCATTCAAGACTGAAGAGTATAAAACACTGGCTCTTCCAACTCTTTTGTATGGTAGCGAAGTATGGACGTTGAAACAGAAGGATATACAGAGACTTAGATCTGCTGAAATGAGATATCTTCGGAGGACTGCAGGATACACACTACTAGATCACAAAAAAATGAAGACATCTTAGAAGAATTACACATGAAATCTTTAGAAAACAAAATTTCTGATTATAAGTCAAGATGGATACAACATGTTCATCGAATGGAAGATTACAGAATACCCAAACTAATGTTAGGATATCAACCTGCAGGAAGAAGAAGACCAGGACGTCCACTCAAAAGACTTCAGGATGGTGTTTCTCTTGAGGCCGAAACAGGTCAACAAATGGCCTAAATTCGTGAATGTACTATGATGATGATGATAATAATAGTAATAATAATAATAATAATAATAATAATAATAATAGTAATAATAATAGTAATAATAATAATAATAATAATAATAATGAATAACAATAAATAAGAACAATAATAAAGGCTCAAAGTTCAAAACATTGTATAAGATAGGCCTATATTATAGTAATAATATTTAATAATTACTATTAATTTATTTAACTGTAAAATTAATTGATTTTGTAGAGTGAAGGGAGGATTTAGTGAAGGAGGAACATGTTATGTGATGAGATATAGCTAACATGACATAACGGTTAAAGGAATCGCGTGCTTGAGCCGTTATGATTTGTACGTCATTATATAGCGCCACTACTTTTTTAAGTTATAGGCAACCAAACAATAAAATGTTTATAATGTTATAAAATTCACTAATGGAGACAATCCTGGAACAGTGTTTACATTCTGCCAGACCTAGCACAACAATCAAAAAGGAAATGGTGTATTTAACTTCGCATTCACACACTGTGTCACTCCGGCCCATTCGCTTCAAGGTTTATGCCAATTGGCCTCATCCATCTTTAACAGAATTAGTTATTCTCTCCATCATATCAAACTTTATCATTACCCAGTGTAAGTTATAGGCCTATAGGCCTATATTAATTGGTGTTTCTCGTATAATTTATCATATTCATATTATTATTATTATTATTATTATTATTATTATTATTATTAATAATTATTATTATTATTAATTATTCATCATCATCATCATCATCATCATTATTATTATTATCATTATATTATTATCATTATTATATTATTATTATATTATTATATCATTATATTATTATTATCATTATATTATTATTATCATTATATTATTATATCATTATATTATTATTATTATTATTATTATTATTATTATTATTATCGTAAGTATTATTATTGTTATTATCGTATAAAATGTTGTTTATACATGAAATTTACATTGCTACATTTAATGTAGGCCTAGGCTTATTTACTTACTTACTTACCTACTTACTTACTTACTCACTGGCACTATCGAACCCGTAGGTTCATGGCCGCGCGAACATAGGCTCTCCATACATCCCTATCCTGAGCTAATGCTTTCCAATCATTCCCTGTATAATCTACTTCCCTCAAATCATAGTTAATGTTGTTCTCCCACCTCATTCTTGGTCTACCAACTGGGCGTTTTCCTTCTGGCTTTCCTACAAGAAGTTTCCATGCACATCTTTCATTCCCCATACGAATTAGTATAGTGTATATCTATATTTGTCAAATAGCCTATTTATTTGTATTTGTGCTGGTTGAATGGAAGAGAAGGCGTTATGGCCTTAACTCTCCCAGAATAAATAAAACTATTATTATTATTATTATTATTATTATTATTATTATTATTATTATTATTATTATTATTATTATTATTATTATTAATATTATTATTATTAGTATTATTAAAGTTCTGCCTACATCGTCAACCTTACGGTGTGCGTGGATGTTAGTTATGCCCTATATGATTTTCTGACATTTTTGTTAGATGTTCTTTTTCTTTCTTTTTTCTTTTTCCTTATTTCTCTCTTTGTTATTCTTAAAAGTGAACTGTTGATCGTTGCATGCCGAAATCTACGTTATAATTTCTCTCAGAGAAGCGTCGTGAAGTACCAACGCCGTGTCCAAAACAAATCTGCCATTTTTAACTGCAAGGCACATAAATCGAAGCTGTAAAATTAAATATGCCAGTATATATTTTAACCGGAGTCAGTCAAAGCAGGCCTATCTTCTACTGATGATGGGATTATGCCCGAAATAATAAAAATCAAGATATCCCATTTTAAAAAGTTGAGAAGACGTACCTACAAGATAGGCCTAAACAATTTTATAATTTTTAAATTAAGGCCTATAATTTTAACATTGTTATTATCATTCAACGGAGTTGTACCATGGATTTTATTAGTATTATTTCTATTAAAGTATAATTCCTAATTAATTTCTTAATAATTTTTATTTATCCTGGCAGAGTTAAGACCATAAGGCCTTCCATTCAACCAGCACAAATTACAAGTACATATTTGACAATATAGGTTATATATCCACCCATAGTAATTCTGCCCGAAGGCAGGTCCTTCACTGCAATCATAGCATTTTCATGCTATGCTTGCAGCTTTACTAGGGAATTGTAGGTGTGGTAGCTTCCCGTTGCTTTCCACACCGGTGAAGGATGATGATGATAATGATAAGGATGATGATGGCCATATGATTTCGGGGACCGTTTGGGCCTTAAAAGTTTTCCTGACATTTGTCTTATAGGAGAAGTAAAACCCCGATAAAAACCTCACCCAGAAAAACTGCCCCGACCGGGGATCGAACCCGGGTCCGCTGCGTGACAAGGCAGCACGCTACCTCGAGACCACAGCGGTGGACAGGATTATGTATACACTATACTAATTATAAAGATTTTAAATTATAAATGTTGCAATGGAAATTTCATGTACAAACAACAATTTATACGATGATAATAACAATAATAATAATATTTGAAGAGAATTTGGCCCGGAAAGCCAAGGGTCCCGGGTTCGAGTCCCGGTCTAGGCGAAAATTTTTCTCTTCAAATATAATTTATCCTTCTATGAGAAGTGTTAAATTAATAATAAAATCGTCAATAGAAGCCCTACTGCCTATAAAGTAGTGTTAAATTCCCAATAAATGTCTTTTTAACTAAGAAGCCGCCATTTGCAAAGATAGAAGCTATGGTTTCAAGCATTTGGCGCGAGGGAATTACAACGTACATAAGAGAAAAATTTGCGTCTAGATCGTAACTCGCCTCGGTAGCTCAGTTGGTAGAGCACTTGGCCCGGAAAGCCAAGGGTCCCGGGTTCGAGTCCCGGTCTAGGCGAAAATTTTTCTCTTCAAATATAATTTATCCTTCTATGAGAAGTGTTAAATTAATAATAAAATCGTCAATAATAATAATATTTATGATGCTTACAGATGTTCTCTATCTTTACCTATTGGACCTAGGCCTAGCCTATAGCAAAACCTGCCAGTCTTGTAAGAAATTTAATTTTCGCAACATCGATTCTACTATCTTTCCTGGCCACTGTTCAATTTCCATTCTCTGAAGTTATTAGAATAACTATTTTTTTAGGTGCTAAAATTTAAAAATGTTTATTTTTAATGTGTTAAAAACGCAAAAATATTTGCTAAAAAATTTATCCTTCACTTTTGTCACTCATTTTGATTAATATAATACTCCATGAACAAATGAATGACGACGAAACAAATGATTGTTTTATTACATAACACAGCAACGCAACAATTACACTAATTCATTGTTTACAAGACCTAACTAAAATTGCAGACCAATTTTAATCCAACCATATCATAAAATTTACAAACATTTTTTTTTAAAATTACTTTTTTAATTCTTGGTGGGGTAAAAACAATGTGTGTCAATTCTGGAAATGCATGCTATTATGCATTTCAGAGACTTTTGATGTCCCAACTCCTTTCAAAAAAACGTTAAACTGAAAATATATAAAACTATTATTCTACCAGTTATATTATATGGGTGTGAAACATGGACTCTTACTTTAAGGGAGGAAAGGAGATTACAAGTATTTGAGAATAAAGTAGGCCTACTTAGGAAAATTTTTGGACCAAAGAGACATGAACAGACAGGTGAATGGAGAAGACTACATAACAGGATCTACATGGTCTTTATATGAAGCCAAATATAATAAGAACAGTTAAGTCTCGTAGACTGCGATGGGCATGACATGTTGCACGTATGGGGAATGAAAGACGTGCATGGAAGCTTCTTGTAGGAAAGCCAGAGGGAAAACGTCCAGTTGGTAGACCAAGAATGAGGTGGGAGAACAACATTAACTATGATTTGAGGGAAGTAGATTATGCAGGGAATGATTGGAAAGCATTAGCTCAGGATAGGGATGTATGGAGAGCTTATGTCCGCGCGGCCATGAATCTACGGGTTCGATAGTGCCAGTGAGTAAGTAAGTACCTAAAAAAATCCATGTTTAGTCACTACTGAACTGTTTTTAGGAATACTTTGTAGAGGTTTAGTTAGGCCTATAGGCCTATATAATGTCTTGTTTTATATGTTAAAGTTCTTATGGCGCCACATAAGCCTACCCATAATTTATTACGACTATTTAACTCATGTCGCAAATGGTAGTCAATGACCAATCACGTTTCAATCAATTTTGTTTTACACCAATGACAGTCGGGTTTCACCTCGCTCTTTATCGATTTCTCTTTATCAGCTCCTGATTTTGTGATAAAGAAAGCTCAAAGCATTATTTTTCTCCAACAAATACATTGAATATAGCAAATAATGAACAGATTCCTTGATTTTACTGAGTTGTTTACTAAAAAAAATTAATAACCCGTAATGTTAATTATAATATAGTTTGATGTGTTTAATTATTTCTCCACTTGGGTGCACTCTTACAATATTGCGATCTTATTTGGCAATAAATAATATGATCCAGCAGCAGTGAATGAACATAACCTCACATTTCTGATTTGTTTTCAAACATCGCCGTTTACATTAAATATATAAATATTTTTAAAATAACTATAGGCTAGTTAAGCAATGATTTGTGAGTAATTAGCTTAATTTTATTCGTTAAATAGTCCTAACAAATGCCACTCTTGATTTCCAAATTCTCTAGATAAAATCACTCCACACTTCGTGAGTCGTAAATTTATCGATAATTTGGAAATCACTCGTGGCATTAAATGAAAAATAACCTTTTTTTTTATAGATGGCAGATAGAACATTATTAGCTTTATCCTCGTTGGGCCTCTCATGTTCTGAAGTGATTCAGCATTTTGAATTCTGTTCTCACATTTTCAAAGTAAATAATCTCTTTTTTTTCGGGAATTCCGTTTTACACTGTTAGCACAAAAATAACAACGTCCTTGAAACATGATTGAACAGATAGACAAATTTTATAAAAGGAATACATTAGTCTCTAGGTGTGAAACACGAATTTATACATCACATTCGTTTCTGGCTTTCATCACACATTTCATGCTCGCTACCATCACCTGCATCGTAACTTAGTTCCGGGGTATCGAAATCCTCAATTAAATCTCAGGAATCGAACTAGCTATAGTTTATCTTTAGAGGATAAAGAAGGCCTACAACAGAATGGCGTAAATAAGTTATTAGTTTATACTGACTATTTAACTCATGTCGCAAATGCTAGTCAATGACCAATCACGTTTCAATCAATTCTGTTTTACACCAATGACAGTCGTGTTTCACCTCGCTCTTTATCGATTTCTCTTTATCAGCTCCTACTTTTGTGATAAAGAAAGCTCCTCCTTTTTTAATACTCTGAACAGGTTAGACCATTATTTTTCTCCAACAAATACCGTGAATATAGCAAATAATGAAAAGATTCAGTGATTTTACTGAGTTGTTTATTCAAAATATAAATGATTAACCTATAATGTTGATTATAATAGTTTGATGTGTTTCATTATTTCTCCACTAGAGTGCATTCTTACAATAAGTATTGCGATCCTATTTGGCAATAAATAATATGATCGAGTTGCAGTGAATATACATAACCTCACATTTCTAATTTGTTTTCAAACACCACCATTCACATTAACTATAGCCTATAAATATTTTAAAACACCGGTAACTATATTCAAATAGGGCCTAATTATTTTTTAGTAAAGAGCTTAATTTTATTCGTTAAATAGTCCTAACAAATGCCACACTTGATTTCCAAATTCTCTAGATAAATTGGAAATCACTCGTGGCATTATATATGACTATTTATCTCATAGGCTATACCGATAATTTTTCCTATTCCTGTTGATAATAACTTATTGTATCTTCCTGTTGATAAAATTGCCCCTTCCTGTTCGTAATGAGATATATCTCCGCAAATTAACTTATTTGACAAGGATATCGATTCAACAATGTACGATCGCTATGGTACAGCCAAAACAAAGCAACAAAAATTACAAATAAAAAGTTACTTCTATTGCTCTAAAAATGTATTAAATGTTGTACAATGAATCTGCATTATTGTTAAGAGTTATTTCTCATACAATAATCTGTTATTGATTTTTCCCAAGCCCAAAGAGATTTAACAGTAAAGATATGCTCTTTATAACAATCCAGCCTGCTTAGAAATTGCCCAGAAGTAAGATCGGAATAGGTACATAACATCACATTTGGAAAATATTAAACATTATAATTATTTTTAGCTTCTGATGTTGTATTATTCGCTAAATCATCATCTTCTTAAATGTCTCTACAGCCCAATAAGGACCTTCGCCTCCTCAGTGAGTCTCCTCCAGACATCCCTCTCCATAGAAAGCCTTTTCCAAAGGTTTATTTGACATTTTTTAAGATGCTGGCGCACACAATCTCACCATCTACTCTTAGGTCTTCCTCTCAATCTGGTTCCTTGAGGTTGTGAACAGAAGATTTGTTTTACTTTTCTATTATTTGACATTCTGTTAATATGTCCAATCCATCTCAAACAACCAAGCCTTATGTGTGAGACAATGTCGAGATTTCCTAATAATTGTATTAATTCTTTATTATATATTCTTCTCCAGATGTTATCTATAGGCCTACAAACTGCTCCCAATATTCTTCACAGTACCTTTCTTTCAAAAATATTTAAACGATTACAGATATAAGAGGCAAGTACCCAAGTTTCAGAACTGTAAGTAACAATTGGTCTAATAAATATAGTCACTCCAAATCAACGCGAGGTTGGGTTTTTCATTACAAAAACACAACCTCTTGTTAGATAACTGCTGATAATATAATAATATCAGGCGATAGCTAGGAGATACCTAGGAGATACACGCATATTCTATTGAGTAACACTAAGAAATTGGAGCTGGAAGAAAACATCTATGTTCACACGTAGAAATACATTATAACTTAGCCTATAATGCAAATAGACAGTTAATGACACATGAAGGAAATTTTGAAGAAGTAGCTTAATTTAATTATCTAGGAACAATAATTACAAATAGGAATGAGATGCACAAAACGTACGCTCGATTTGAGAAATGATTGCTATTATAGGGCCTGTAGGCCTACATTACAGGGACTCTTGTCGTTCGAACTTCTCTCAAAAAAAGTTAAAATGAAAATAAATACATAACTATTATTCTCCCAGTTGGGATACGAAACATAGACTCTTACTTTAAGGGAAAAGAAAAGATTAGGAGTATTTGAGAATAAAATTGTTAGGTAAATGTTTGGACCAAAGAGAGATGAACACAGATAAGAATGGAGAAGACTATAGGCCTAGGCCTATTACAGTGAGTTATATGATCTTTTATACGAAACTAGATATATTAAGTACAGTTAAGTCTCATAGACTGCGATGGGCAGGATATGTGGTACGAATGGGAAATGAAAGAGAGGCTTTGAAGCTTCTTGTAGGAAACCCAAAGGGAAAACGCCTAGTTGGTAGACAAAGAATGATGTGGGATTATAATAATAAACATGATTTGAGGGAAGTAGATTATAGGCTTACCCGGTGATGATTTGACAACATTGACACTAACATTAGGGATGTATGGAGGGCTCATGAACCTTCTTCTTCGGCTTTCCCCCACTTATAGGTTTGCCGTCTTCAGTTTCCATTTATCTCTATCATTCCAAATCTACCTCTTCCAAATTCCTATCATCCATTATAGTTCTGACGTAGGTTTTCCATTTCCATCTTGGTCTTCCATGTTTATTTCTTCCAAGGGGTGACCATTGGTTTTTTGGCCATCTTTCATTTTCCATTCTTTGTACATTGCCATACCATTTAAGCGTTTGATTTTTAATCCTCTTAACAACAGATGTGGTGACATTCATTTCTCTCCAAAGGTAACTTATTCATTTCTTATTTTATCCTACCTTGTTTTTTGGAGGCTTCTTCTAAAATAATCAAATTCAACTGTTCTAATTTTATTCTTTTGTAGTTCCGTCAAAGACCAAGTTTCACTACCATATGACAAAATATTCTGTATTATGCTCTTATAAATTTTCATTTTAGTTTCCTTTGTAATAGGCTATTTTTGTTCCAAATTATTCCATGTAATGTCTTAGTTGCATTTTTTGTCATTGCAATTTTAGTCTGTACATCTCTCTCACAGGTAGCCTACCTGAACTTGTAATTATTGACCCAAAGTATTTAAAAAATCACATTGTTTTATTTTTCCTGTTTCGAGTATGAGGTCATCCACATCCTTTCCCAAACACATATAGGCCTATTCTGTTTTCTGTAAAATTCATATTCAGTCCGGCCATGAACCTATGGATTCAATAATACCAGTGAGTTAATTAAATATGAATAATACACGTGGACGTGATGCCAACAGTCAACTTGTAGGCTAAGAGCTTCTAGGTGTAGGCCTATGTAGGCTATTATTGGGTTAGCCTATATAGGTGCAAAATCGTGTATCTCCACGTCAATTTGAATTTATCGTAAAATAGTGAGACATTTTTTTTTGAAAAGTGTTGTGTACGATCACAGATTCTTCGCATCTTCAATAGGCTATATTCGCAGTGCCAATTATATAAATAACTTGGCAAAGACCACAGTTACATAATCTTGTCTTGGAGCAATCTCTCAGAGAAAAAAAAATGACGTCATAACACACACAGATAAAATCAAGTTGTAGCGTACAACTCACATAAATCTATCTAGACGCTTTCGTAACCCAGACACTTGTTAATGTTTGTCATTCACAGCACTCCATATCTATAAGTAACCATAATTACTCCCTATACTCACGACGTAATTGATCATCAATATGGAATCAGAGGAAATAGATCTACAACAGATCAGATTTTTATATATGACAAATTTGAGAAAAGAAACCTTGGATCTCAGTCAAGGCTGGCCCGTGCGTCAGCCACGTGTCGTCAAGGTTAAAGCGTTGGTGTAGGCCTAATAAAGTATTTTTTATAGTCAATTTGGTTCCAATCGCTAAAATGATTCACCGATCATCCTGAGAACTATTAATCTATATTATGTTTTATATGCAATTATACACTGTTATTTGCGGATGACAGGATAATAATTGCTCAAAAATATGAACACATGGAGTTCATGTTCAGAAAATTATTGGACGAATACGATAACTGGGGTTTGAAAATAAATTTGAAAAAAACATTTTATATGGGATGTGGAGCCGAAACCGAAGATTTGATATTAGAAGATGAAAAGGGGTATATTAGAGGATGTGAAGAATTTGAGCATCTGGGAGTAAAATTAGATAAAGAGGATAAACAAGAAAGTGATATTAAGAACAGAATAAATAAAGGTAGAGCAATAAAAGCAATGATGAATGGAGTCTTATGGAACAGATATAGGCTATAGGCCTAACCAGGAAAAATAAGTTACAAATATATAATTCAATAGTGAGAAGTACTGTCACATATGGAGCTGAAGTTTGGAAATTCAAAAAAAACTTAGAACAAAAAATTATGTCGATGAAAATGGATTTCTTGAGGAGAGCAGCAAGATGTTCAATATTAGACAAAATAAGAAATGCTGTCATAAGAGAAAAAGTGAATATTGGTTATTCAATAGTAGATTATATACCGATATAAGCAATTAAATTGGTATGGGCACGTACGACGAATGCAAGAAGAAAGATTACCCAGGAAAACATTGGAATGGTGTCCACCTGGAAGAAGAAGGAGAGGAAGACCTCGAAACTCGTGGATGCAGGAAATAAGAACTGGAATGAGAGCAAGGGGATTGGAGGACATGGATTGGATGGAGAGAGACGAGTGGAGAAGAAAAATAAAACTTTAGGCACAGAAAGATGTGTAAACATTAAAATTCTGTATATAAATAAAATGCTATTAAAAACAAACCTAGGTAGATATTGTCCAAAAATCAGCAAAATCTGGTCATTAGAAGTGGGAATTTACCTGAAATCCGAAATTAAAAATTGATTAGTAAACGCCATGTTTGATTTGTTACAATGTATAATATTAGTAGTCCTGGTCACTCCACTGGGAAGCATAGGGCCTTCATGAAAGGTCACCAATTAACTCTGCTGTTTGCCAATGCTTCATTTCATTCCAAATCATCCCTTCCTGTTCAGCTTCATCCCTGATGGTATTACTTCATGATGTTCTAGCTCTTCCTCTTCGCCTTCTCAATCTTGGGGGTACCAATAAAATGTAATTTTTGTGATGTTATCATTCCCTCTCCTTAACACATGACCAATCCACTTTCATTTTCTAAATTTAATTTCTTTACATTTTTTTTTTGATTCGTTCTTCTCCAAAGTTCATTATTTGTTGTAGCCTAATCACAGGCCACCAGTTTCATTGTAGCCTGTACCATAAAATTAATTAAGCCGTAATTGTCTTTTAAATTTTTCAACTAAACATAAAAAACATATCCATCCATCAATAGTAATTCTGCCCGAAGGCAGGTCTTTCACTGCAATCATAGTATTTTCATGTTATGCCTTGCAGCTTTAATTAGGCCTATAGGTGTGGTAGCATCCCGTTGCTTTCCACACCGGTGAAGGATGATTGTTGATGATAAGGATGATGATGATGGCCGGATGATTTTCGGGGATCGTTAGGCCCTAAGCTTCCTGACGTTTGTCTTACAGGTGAGGAAAAACTCCGAAAAAACCTCACCCAGGAGCCTGTCCCGGCCGGACCGAATCCGGGCCCCCTGCGTGACAAGGCAGCACGCTACCTCGAGACCACAGCGGTGGACATAAGAACATATAGGCCTACCGGTAAGTTATTTAATTTATTTACGCCCAGCAACGAAAGCCGGTATTCGCTAATGATGAAACTTAGGCCCTTATCAAATTGCAACCTGCATATATTTTCAAATGTATGGCCTTATAGGCCTATACCGCTTAATCGATCTTCATGTAAATTTTAACATATAGGTTTTTTTGGTACGACAAGTGTTTAGTCGCTATCTATTAGGTTCTAAAAAACATGTTAGGTGGAGGAGTTCGCCTGAAACGAAAATTTAAAAATCGCTCTAGCGGCCGCAATTTCCGATGTTTCACACCGAAACTCAGAAGGCCTGTGTGCTATTAAAATAAATGATCTAGGCATTATAAAAAATAACGAAATCCTGCTATGAAAATTTGGGATTTCACCTGAAACCCGAAATTAAATATTGACTTTAGCACCGCCATGTTTGTTTCTTCGCGATGTATACACCTGTATACACAGGTTTTCAGGTACGGCGAGTAATAACCCGCTATGTATTATGCTCTAAAAACATCGGTACAGGAGTCCACAAATAACTAAAATTTAAAAACCGCTCTAGCGATTGCAATTTTTGATAGGCCTATATAAAAACGGAAATCAATATAAGTTATAGGCCTACTATTAAAACCAACCAAAGTAGATATTTTCTAAAATCACCAAAATTTGATCATTAGAAGTGGGTGTTTATCTGAAATCCGATAATATAAACTACTCTAGAAATCGCCATGTTTGGTTCGTCGTATTTTATACCACACATTAATTCTTAAATTGGCAATATATGATCGGCCTATAGTAAAGTAAAGTGATCCCACTACAGGCCTCAGGAGGCCCTTGGGTAGTGGAAGGTTAAGGCTCCCACTATTTCTGGACAATCGACACTTGATGTCAGCCGGGTTGTCAGCCCTGCGTGACGGCCGCCTTTACCCCAGAACAAACGTCTGGTACTCATTTCCGTTAGAGGCTGAGTCGACCCCAGGGCCATAGTGCCGCCAGAAGGTTTGGGTCAGTTTAAAAATCCTGACCCACCGGGACTTGAACCCTCGACCTTTCGGCTTGTAGCTCAGTGCCTTAACCACTACGCTACGGCGTGCCCCAATATATGATATAGGCTAACATTATTTTAATTTATTTAAACCACTCAACCGATTTTTATGATTTTTACGTATATACGTAGGCCTATATGTAATGTATTTAGGCCTAACAACGCACTCGGGGTATTAGCTAGTATATTTTACAATGTTTGTCATTCTTAAGGTTGCCCTTACAAAAGTAGTATTGAAATTGTTATGTTTTGAATACATAGAGTTTCAATGACGTTACTTTGAAAGAACGTTGTTTACCTCAGCACACGCTGTTCGACCTTAGTTCAAAGTAGTATAAATGCTATAAATAATGTAGCAGAACAACCACTATCACAACATCATAAACAGAACAACATCTGACAGACAGCGAACATCTGATGTCTGTTTTGCGTGAGGCCTATATTTACCCAAAGAAAGCAGTTTTTGTTTTAATTTTTTTTTTACTACTAATGCTCGGTGTACTCCGCTGCACCTAAATAAATTAATATGTTTTTTGTTTTTATTTTTAGTTGGCTTTTGTAAGATTCATGATGTGTTCCGTTGAGGTATTATTCAAAATTAATATAAAATTATGGAATATTCACCTGAAAGGTCCGTCTCCTCAACTAATAATTATATAGGCCTAACTGTAGCGCTTTCGGGAATCCTGCCGATGATGGGACAAGTCCCGAAAGCGCTACAATTAAATAATTATTAAGTTGAGGAGACGGACCTTTCAGGTGAATATTCCATAATTTTATATTAATTTTTAGTTGGATAAGTGAAATGGAATTCCCTTCTGTCCCTAGCAGATTACAAGACCCAACTGTTCTTATCATAGGCATATCTGGTTTCCTA